>VUQR01011641.1:0-11447 GCA_015108515.1 Hemichromis elongatus
GCCACCTCCATGTCAGTCTAACAATAAAATTCATACTGTGAATTGCATTAAAGTTATATCTGCATATATACAGTTACATCTTCAAAGCGGATCTAAGTTAATGATAATGACTGAGAGACTAAGGCTACGTTCACACTGCAGGCGAAAGCGCATCAAATCCGACTTTTTGACGCTATGCGACCCATATCTGATCATGGTATGACAGTGTGAACAGAACAAATCCGATATTTTCAAATCCGATCTGGGTCACTTTCGTATGTGGTACTGAATCTGACACACATCTGATGTTTTAGAAAGCGACTGCTGTTTGAACGGTCGTCTTTTAAGTCACTGACACAAGACAGACGCCAATTATCAGCGCCGGAGAAGACAAACAAGAAAGCATGGCGGCGGAAACTGCAGATGGAGCGAGTCAACGGACAGAAACTGAAGTTTTGGACTTGATTAGCACACGGGGAGACAATTCTATTCAAGCTAAACTTTTAGGGTCGTATTGTGACCGGCCTGTGTTCGCCATTTTTACTTCCGTAAACAGAGCGCGTTGTGTGTAACGTCTTCTTTTGCGCATGCGGGTCGCTTTGAGGGCCGTGAACGTTCACACTAGAGTGCGTTTGCTGTCACGTTTTATTTGTAGTGTGAACAACCACACAGAAAAAAATCAGATTTGATCAAAAAGACAGAATTGAGCTTTAAGACCTGCAGTGTGAACGTAGCCTAAGTCTCGGATGACACGTTAGTGCAACTTAATTTCAAGTTAACTGAAGACAAGCCACGTTAATAATAGTTGCATTAGAGAACTCCAGAGGCACAGAAGACCTGTTCAATGACTCACATTAGCTGAGATGATGCCAGACAAACAGTGGCCACCCACAGACAGCAGTTGTGTCAGCAGCATCCTCCTATTAAAGCATCCATACCTCTGATAGCATATCACTTTAAACTTTATGCATTTCAAACAGGTTGGTTATTAATAAAAATCAACCCTTTTACAGATGTGCTTAAAGGGAAAATAAGCTACAGAGGCCAAGACCACTTTTGTGGCAGCTTGTAAACACATTTATTTCATTTCAAAGTGAGAGTCTGTGGGGACGAACTCACTTTAGGAGGGAGATTAAAGGCCTTTCAAAGAAGTGCTGTTAGCATTTCCATGTTGGTTCCATTTTTCAGCCCCTGGAGGAAGACTCTTGGACAGAAATTGAAGATTTTTTTTTGTAAGCCTTAGTAGTCAGTAAATTAAGGACCATTACATTTTGTTGGTCAGTAATATAAATGAAATAACGGGTGTGTTGTTTGTTACTGTGTGAGATACAGCTGAACAATTAAAAAGAAAACAGATAGCAGGTAAAAACTGAATTGATTTTTAATTCTATTTGAAGGGAAACTCATCCATTAGCATCTACAAGTAAAGACCAGCAGACTGGAAAATCCAAGCATAATATGAGTAATAATTTAACTACATTTTAACAACACAACCAGTTACAGCAGTTGCATCACTTTTCCTTGCAGTTAAATGTAAAATGCTCACATTGCTGCAAACAAGACAGTCTGTTGATTTAAATATTTTATCTCCAAAGCAGAGGAAAAAGAAGTGGCATTTATTTTTTTGTTTGTCAGGCCTTGAAATCTAACAGGTCAGTATAATGTGGGTTAACCATCTGTCCTTTTGCTCGGTCTTTGTCATGTCTGCAGCAAGAAACCAACAGTGGCACCCTAATGTACTGGATTTGCTTTAGAGTCTTATCAGCTCTTCAGTGTTGGGCTGCGTGGGTTTTCATGTTGTGTAAGCTTTTATGCCAGTGAATGAAGGTTTAGAAACACCTCTGCTCTCTGACATCATTCATTTCTTCCTTTCTCCTCGGCCACAAAAGACATTTAATGTTACATAATTTCTCCCTTGAGCAGCAGAAACGCGAGCACATTTTTCTCATGCCTCTACTCAGAACCAAATTAAGGAAATTAAATGGACAATAATTTTGACAACGCATATTGACTAAACTGCGGAGTCGCTCGCAGCAACAGCTTGTGCAGTCCTTTTTATTTTTAGTTCCAGGCTAAAGGGATTCGGTGTGGCTCACCGAGTAGTGCAAAGTGCATTGACTGCCAGGATTAATGGTTTCATACCCCGTTTGTCTAAACGTAACGCTGTGCAACAGTTTAATGTCTTTTAGTGACTGAACCCATATCCGCTTTTAAATATTTGATATATTCAGTGTCTCTTCTTGGATAGACAAATAAAATTCAAAGAGAATATCACATGGCTTTATAGATGAAGCAACAAAAATATTAAAAGTAACGCATAAATATGCATAAATTCTGTCATTCTTAAAGATGTCTCAACATGGGAGAGGTTAGAACACAAAGGCACGGCACTCGGTGGATCACGAATGAAAATCTGTAGAAGAATATTATAAAAGTAAAGATGGATTTTCAAAATGTGAAGTTGAGAGTTGATGACATGTCACTGAAAGTGTTCTCTTTTTTTTCTGACTATTGGATAACAAATCAGGACGAGATGTCTTAAAGGCTGGATTATGTGCACGCTCCACTCATTCTGTGTGAGATGGCCAGGGGAGAATTTTTACACCTATTTGTTACAATGTGCTGCGAGAAAGCATATTCAGTGCAGTGTATAGAGCCCATTCCTGTGCATGACTTCAGAGATTTCGATAGGATGATAAAATGGAAGTCATACATGTTTTTGCGTGCTTACTTGTACTTTGTGATCTGTGGTGGGTGAAGTGGGGGTTGAGCCCCGTCATAAGGAGATTCATTAAAAACCCAGATGCAAACATTTGGCTCCTGGTTAATTAATAGAGTGGAAAAGCTGTTGTTTTGAGTTTTTACAGCATGGAAGTTAATTATTGACTGAGGCACAGAATTAGCTCGAAGCTTTGTAACATATGTGAAAGCTTAAATTACTGTTTTGTTTGACAAATTTATTAAAAGTGGTGACATTGAGTACTTTGTTGTACCTTAAAGATCAAACGGTTCATATAGAGCAAATAGCCCCAGGCACACTGCACATACCAAATAGCACAATATCTCAAAATACTGGATAACTGAATTTCCCAGAGGAACCCACCCGAGGGATTAATAAAGTTTTATCTTATCTTATCTTATCTTATAAAGCAGAGGTAAAAATCATTAGATTTACTGTTATATGATAGTGTGATTCAGGATCGCCCAGCTCGTGTCTGTGGCCTCTCTGAGTGAATCAGACTGCCGTAGAAAACAATAGCACACGACGCTGCAGCAACAGTGTTCGCTTTCTCCTCACGTTCCCTTTGAAGCTCCGAGATGGAGAAAGGAGAGACTGACACATGTTCACACATTGCTTCTTCTGCTTCCAGTCCTCGTGTGTGTGTCCATGTTTTTGTTTGCAGGTGTTTTTTCTGCATCGAGGAGCTTTCAACCTCGTGAGCACAGCAAAAAAAATGTCTCACTCAGTCAGGAGCTCACCTGTGCATGTTTGTGTCACCAAAAAAATAAGAGGGCAACACAAAAACACGCAAGCATATTATGTGGGAACATTAAACAAGCTCCAACAACACAAGCAAGAAATAAAATGGTGCATGAAAAGACTTCGAATCTCATCTTCAGTCTTACATAACTGCTGCTTGTATTAGAAATATTGATGTTTGTGTTTATTTATTAATTGATTTATAACCATATTGAAACCATACTCTTTAGTAGACCTTGTCTAATTCTTATAATGAAAGGATATAGGTAAATTGTGTTTATTATAATTTGATCCCACTGTTGTAAAGTCACATTTTTAATAATCAGTCTCTATGTTTTCTTCTGGAGTCACGGGGCGGCTGAAGCCTGTCCCACCTGTCATTGGGCAGGTAGTGAGGTACATCCTGGACAGGTCACCAGTCGATCACTGGGCTAACATAAGCAGACAGAACATGCAAACTACACACAGAAAGGCTCCAGTCACCAGCTGTAAGCAGCACGCTAACTACTGCACCACAGTGCTACCTGCTGCTGCCTCAAGTGGCTACTAAAAGATCTGCACCATGTGGTACTTCCATACTGGCTTCATTTTTCAGACCTGGGTCCAGCCGTCTCACTGCTGCTCAGTTTTTTGTCCAAACCTGAAGGTTGGTTGGTTGGAACTGAGTGGTGCAGAGCGAATTCATTTGCTGGTCTGGACTGTTAACTTAAGCTGCCATTGTGTCCTGGCACATATAAATTGCACATCTCTGCAACTTCAGCCTCCACCCTAAATTAAATGTAAGTTGAAGAATTACAGGAAGTGTGAGTAGTCCCGCACTAAAAACGAGACTGCCAGTTTGTTTTTTCCTTTGTTCTACTATGCATGACAAATGATCAATTCAAAATGCAGATATGGAAAGGGAGAAAAGGCCATCTGGATTTAATTATTAGGCTGTGCCCTTTGCAAATGGCTATTTCCTTACTCTACTTTCTTTCATTGCTGACATCCAGGCACATTCTTAGGGAGACAAGATGCAACAGAAAAGTAATAGAGAGCACTTCTGGACAGATGAGAGGCAGTGAAATTTAAGTTCCTTGTTTCTTTTCTGTGATCGCCTTGAAGAACCGACTAGTGATTTTCAGCCCGATCCAATATTTGAAAAGGAATCATGCACACCCTTCCCATTTCTAAAGATGACAGCTGACATGAGGCATAGTGCTATTCCTTGGCCCATTATTTCAGCGTGAAACCAGCTTCATGCTGAGATATGCAACAGTGAAGCAGCGAGAATAACTACAATCACTGAAAAATGAAATGTCGGAGACTTTCTTTTAAAACCAGCGGGGTGTCAAAAGCTAAGTGGACAGCTGACATGTATGCTAACATGTTGCAAAAAATGTCTACGGCCTACTCTAAGAGAAAACCTAGGAAACTGAGGTGCAATTTTAAGTTCCGTATTTCTGTACGTCTAAGATGGCCAGAATCCAAAATGATTGTCTTTATACATTAGCTTGGGTGTTTCTATCTCATGAAATGCACTTGTGCCTTTT
Organism: Hemichromis elongatus; assembly: GCA_015108515.1. Classification (NCBI taxonomy): domain Eukaryota; kingdom Metazoa; phylum Chordata; class Actinopteri; order Cichliformes; family Cichlidae; genus Hemichromis; species Hemichromis elongatus. Next base: position 4,993 of record VUQR01011641.1, read on the forward strand.
TTGAGTGTTTATATCCCATCAACTAGCTTTGTTCCACTCCAGCAGCACCCGTTAATTAAGCCACCACGGATGAATATATTCTATTATTGGATTCTTTCTGCCAACGACTATCCCAAATGTGTCCGAGTCCCCCTGCTCTTCATAAATTGGCAAGATGTTAGGGCTGCAAAGTACATAACAATATGATGGTAATCCTTAACAAAAGACAAGAAAATTGGGCCTGAATATGTTGCCTCCCTCCCCTTAGGACAGCACTTGCTTCAGCAGGGACTCACAGGAGATGGATTTACTTATTATGGTGCATGTGAAATAAGCAAGACATGGAATCAATAACTCCATAGGAAAAGTGTGAGGGCCACAGAAATAAAGGGTCAGGCAAGGTTACAAGTAAGACGATTCCTCCAGTAAGGAGAAGCAGAAAAAGAAAAGCAGCTCCATCGATACGGCTGTATAAATTATTAGAGAGTTACTAAGAAATTACAACATTAATTAACTGCAAATAGCCTCCTTTTGTCTTCTGTGTTTTGCATAATAACCTCATTTCAGCCTGCCCACTGTGAGCTCTGTTCGCTGGGTTTTTGAACACAATTAGGCTTTAATTGTGGGCCTCATTTGAGTGATCAGAGGCTTTTGTGGTTCTGCACCTTGGAGGATTTTGTAGCACCATAGCTAGAACATGATTCTTTAAGGGTTAGACAGGGTCCTTAGTCTTGAGACTATATTTAAAGGGTAAGAGTAAAAGGCAATGCCTCAGTCTCCACCACCAACAACAGAAGAGATCAGGTGAACAGTAAAATATTGTAGATTTACAAGCACAATTGAGAAAGTAATATAAGCTTTGGCTGTTCTAACTTGTTTTTCTTATCCCAAACACATCAGAACTAAAGTCTAAATGGAAGAAAACAAGTGCAGGAGTTCTTAAAACTGCAGCTCCAAAATCGAGTGAGTCCCCACAGACTTCTGTGTAAAATGTTCAGTTTTATAGCCTTCAAAGCTTGCCTGTGGACTGGTACAAAGCATTGTTTTAGCCTTTATGCAACATTTCCCTTTTCATACCAACTCTACAGTCAGTTTTTATTTTTATGTAAATCAGTGATTTTAGAGATTAGACTTTTTCAGGATTAAAGTTAGGGGCACGCTTGCTTATGCCGACAGCTTTGTTGACACAGGAACTGGGTTGTGTTTAGTTGGCACATATTGGAGATTTTTTAATGGAATTATCAGGTAAAATGCGGCTGTTTAAGACGTCTGTGCTGCAGTTTTGGTGACTGAAATGCCAGTACGTGTTTTGTTTCTCACTCAGCACTAAAGTGCATGGGTATCTGTGCCTTTTGCATGCTACCCATGCACTTTAGTGATGCAGCTTGGTAGCCTTAGCCGATAACTTTGTACTCCACCCTCTGATTCATGTAAGAAAAAGAACTAGAGGTTAGCTAAGTGTCTAAGTCTATTGTTTATGCCCTTAAGTTCCATTTTGAAAACTGTGGGTTTAGCGTTTTGGCTCATGATTTTCTACCAGACAGTTCATTTGTCTTGGAAAATGTTTTATTTTAACATTGAGGTTTTTGGGGCTAGACATCCTGAAGTGGCAATTGAACAATTTTTGGCTGCTGTAGAGATTGTTCTAGGGTAGACCATGACCATTCTATTATGTTCTATTTGTATTTAATGTCACTTGTATGCACCATGGGTCTGAGAGTAACGCAATTTCAATTCTCTGTATGTCCTGTACATGTGGTAGAACTGACAATAAAGTTGACTTTGACTTTGACTTTTGACTTTGAATCCCATTTTGCACATTACATAGCAGCTAACTAGAAGTCTTCTAGTTTGATAATGAAGTCATTATTTCCCCCTTTCTGACTCTTTTCCTCCCAATTTTTTTTTTCCAGGTGGAAATAGGGGACCTAAAATAAAGGTTAAAAACTGAAAAAATGCCTTGGTGGAATACTATTATTTTGCATGTAAAGGTCACATTATTCCAGAAGCCACTTCTAACATCAGAAAAATAGAGAGCTGACATGTACAACCTGCTGGCAAAGGTGTTTGCAGGGTTTCTCTTTAACACACGCAGTTACTTCACATTTTGTTTGTACATTCAAGCAAATCACAGTAAATGTTTTCAAGAAGAGGCTGTCATGAAGTGCGCTATTATTCCCATTTGTGTTATTTATCTTCTTGAGACTAGAAGGACACAGAGTTCTTGTCATCAGAGACAGAGGAGGCTGTAATAAGAGCTTTTCCCTCCACCATTCAGTGGAGTCCTTCGCAACAGATATAAAGACTTTTGCCTTCATGCATACATACAGTCAAATAACACATGGCCTAGTTTGTTTGAAGCATGCCGAGGCCTTCAGAATATCATCAAAGTAGTGATGGGATTTTTTTAAACAGCTTCCAAACTCAAAGCCTCAAAAGAGTCACAAACCTTTGAAGATTTTTCTATCTTTTAAGTCCCCATATGACTTTTTCCTTCAAATTAATATTGTTTTCAATATGCAAGCTTTTATTGTTCCTTCACTATTTTTAATGCTAGCACATTGCGACCTTCCAAGCACCCTCCATTAGATCCTCATTTCAGCTGCTCCTACTCCACAAACGCCTCCAGTGAATTCCTAAAGAACCTTAAAAAAGGAAACTCAGTTGCAGATTTTCATGAGTTTAGACGCTGGAACAAGCAGAACCAGTAAGTGAAAAGACAACTCTTACCACACTCGAAACCATCCACTTGTGTCAGCACTTTGTGGGTGGTTTTCCTTTTTTCCTTTTCTTTTTTTTTTCTTCTTTTTTTAAATACAACACAGCCCCTGAAGCCTTTCAGTTGAGGAGAGGCAGCGGCATTCACCCGGTAAGTGGATAGCCTCTATTTACATTGTCATGGGTAGAAGGGTACCCAGCAGCATATCTCTCTTGTACAGACTGCTCGGGGACTAATGTATATCAGTTCACGTTTGTGCTGCCTGGTCTGCTGCCTTACAGGCACAATCCCATTTCCAGCTCAATGCTTTATCACCTTGATGACCTGTTATTTATCGCGTTCCACTGCAAGCTGCCACGGCATGAGCAAACACGATTCTGAATCTTTGTGTTTGGCAATCTCCTCTCCAAAAACCTGAATGCTGTCCTGCAGCTATGGCTTGGTTCTGAGTCCTGTTTGTGTGCATCAAGAAGACTGAAACCATCAAAGGTTTCTCACCGAGTCCCTTTTGGCTCTTTCTAATGCATGCATTGAGAATAATGACTATGCCAATATGCCTGAAGCTCAGACCCGAGTTACAGCAGGTGCATCAAGAATTACTGCCTGGACAATAACCCCCACTCTGCCATCACTACCCCATCACCAATACCTCTCCTCACAAACACACTCCTTCCGCCCACTACCACTGATGAAAGACATGACAGTGTGGTGGAAAAAAATCAGCCATTAGCAAGGAGCTGTAAGTAGCTTCTCAGGAGCAAATTAATGGACCAGGTACACTCAAGGCCGAAGCTCTCAAAGAGACATAAACAAAACCAAACAGATCAATAAGGCTTTGTCATCTGATGTGATTGTTTTTCTCCAGGGTCAAACCATCCAGGTTTTTGCGAGGTTCTCCTCATCAGCTGGTTCCTGAAAATGTTGTGAAATGAGCATTCAGGAAAACTCAAATAACATTTGGATTATATAAAGATGCAAATTCACATTAAAGAAAAATTGAAAGGGACTAAAGGAGTGGGCATGTTTGCCTCCTGGTTCCACTATATTTAGACTGGTGGTGTGTGCAAACCTTTAGCAACTGACTCCAATGCTTTTTTTTATTCTTTAAGACTCTACAGTAAAAACAACATACCTGCTCAGGTGTTGCAGTGCTTATGTTTACATAGAATTGGGGTGGCTTCAGCTCAGAAGCCAGAGCATGTCATCTACTAATCATTTGATTGGTTGATGATTTCATCCCTGGCTGCATGTTAATATACCCTTGGGCAAGATTCTAACCCCAAGTTGCTCAGATACATCCATCCGAGTATAGATGGACGGATTAGATAGAAAGCACTTATATAGAAAAGTGTCTGAATATAATATTTATATTTTTAAATGTTAAGCTGGAGAAAATACACTATGTTTAAGATGGGCCTAAGCCAGCTGAGTTTTATCATTCCAACAGCATCAGTATGTAGGGTGTAGGGTTTTTAAGGTGTCTGTTCTTTAAAATACATGTAATCCGTTACTAATGCTCTTTATGCACTCCAGTATATTTTTCAGAATATTGTCACGCAAAACACAAAGCACAAACCATAAGTTGCACTTGTCATGATCTGGCTGTGTGCAAGCAGGGGAGGCCACAAAACACAGACTTCACAGAGACAGGACTTAAACTCAAAAACAGCTTTATTTGCTGAAAGGGGAAAAATACAAAACCAAAATGATGTCTGGTATCTACTTCTGGTACAGATACACAGGGAACCACAGCCATGAAGGAAGGTCAAGGAAAACACAGGGCTTAAATACACATTGGACTAAACAGGGAATGGGAGACAGGAGGGAAACACAGCTGAGAGAAATCAGACTTAACGAGAGAAGGGAAGAAAAATCAGACACACTGACATGGGACACGGACTTTCAGAGTAAAACAGGAAAAATGACAGGTACAGACTTGACCCTGAACTCAACCTACACTAAACACAAAGGCACAAGAACAAATCCTAAGAACTAAAGTCTTAACCAGAATTAAACCGAAACATAGGGATAATAATAATAATCAAATCAGCACAACAAAAACATCAGAATCAAATCAAAACATAAGAAACTCCAAATATTGGGTGAAAATAACCCAGAACTATAACAGCACTTTTTCAGAGTCTTGGCAAGGAGAGACAGTTTTATCTGCGAGGAGCGGTACTGACCTTTTGGGACGCTTAGGTTGGTAATATCATGATGAAAAAGCCTGCCAAGAACATGTACTGATGAGCGTATGACTTCTGGGAAATTCCTCATGGAACATTTGGTCAAAGCATCCAGACTGAGGCCCAGCAGCTGTGGGGCTGTTTGCTTGATGTCTGTTGTCATTTATGTCTTCTTGATGTGTTATGCCTTGTTGCTTCACTGTAGTAAAAAATCTTTTGCAAAGAAAAGATCACAAAAAAGGCTAGGGGAGTGAGACAGGCTACAAAAAGGGTCAAATGTTGGCACCAGAGGTTAGAATCTCTTACCAGCAGTCATCAATTGAAAACTCAATCCCACTAAAGCATGAGGTAAAAAGGAGATCTTGTGGATGTGGCATTTAATTGTAACGGACTCGATTTGGGGCACCTTTCTTCACACGTTTTAAAGACTTCAAGGGATTTTACGTTTCATATTCCTTTCACGTTAACCACCTGCTACCTGAAAGCTACCTGAAGAAAAGTCGAATGCAGATTGAAATCCTCCATTCAATGGAAAAAAACAAACAGTAGATTTAAAGTTAGGTCCATAATTGTCAGTCTTTGCTGTGTGGAAACGCTGGACTCACAGGTTGGTGAAGGATATGGACGGTGTTTAATATACAGACGGATGGAATGAACAGAACATGAGATGGACGGATGGACGGACTGAACTGAACTGGAACACACATGCGGGATAGACAACGGCAATGACAAGACAATGAACTGGAGGAAACTGATGACTTAACTACACAGACTGAAGGGGACGATAATGAGAGACCAGTGAGTATAGGAAGGGAACTGACACAGCAAAACAGGAAATGTGAATGAGTGAAAAATAAACTGAAACCGTTGGGTCAACAACCCAGGAACCCTGACAATAATATGTTGGATAAAACACACGTTTTGACGTAGTTTTGCCCCTGTACACGTCATAGTAGATTTTAAATCAAGATGTGATTCAACTGCAGATTTTCACTTTCAAAAATACATAATATTAAATATTTAGGAATTACAAACATTTTTATAAGTTGTTCCTCATCTTCAGAGAACAAAATTAATTGGCGATTATGTATCGGAATTTCAGGAGCGGGACCACGCCTCCAAACACACTCCTTCCAGCCGTCATCTACATAGGTTCCCCCAGTTCCACAAGCTGTCCGTTCTCGTTTAAGTGCCCCCCTCCCTCCCTCATTGTTTTCAGTTCTTTAACTTCTTCACTTCTATTTAGTGCATGGGGATCTGCCAGGCCCGGGAGCCGTCGCCAGTCCCCTCCGAGGCCTTCCCCAAACCGCAGCACAACTCACATCCAAGCATTCACATAACCTACTAAAATGCTGTCAAACCTAAAATGAGGACGTGGGCCCAGCTAGTGAATTGGCGATTATGTATCGGAATTTCAGGAGCGAGACCACGCCTCCAAACACACTCCTTCCGGCCGTCATCTACATAGGTTCCCCCAGTTCCACAAGCTGTCCGTTCTCGTTTAAGTGCCCCACCCTCCCTCCCTCATTGTTTTCAGTTCTTTAACTTCTTCACTTCTATTTAGTGCATGG
>VUQR01011642.1:0-12155 GCA_015108515.1 Hemichromis elongatus
CATATATATATATGTATATATATATATATATATATATACATACATATATATATATATATATATACATACATATATATATATATATATATATATATATATATACATATATATATATATATATATACATATATATATATATATATATATACATACATATATATATATATATATATACATATATATATACACACACACATATATAGACATCAGCACCAGTGATGACTTCCCACACAAGTGGAAGAAAAAATTGGGCCTGTAATTCAAGAAAGGGCTATTGGTTGCAGATTGCTGCATCCATATAATGGAGTCTAAAAGAAGAGGAGAAAAAGTAATATTAAAAGCTCTGTGGGGAAATGCAGGAGAGTAACCATCTGCTATATATATTCCATAAAGTTAAGATCAGCTAAAGCAGTTCAGCCTGTCCTTGGCTACTCAGACCAATACAATCAGATAATAAATAAACACACATTGCGTATCACACCACTGACAAAAACAAGTAGGTCATGGCACCTCATTCATCTCAGAACTTCAAAAATTTCTTAAATTATCCAAATGTCTCTGCTTTCTATCTGAACACGTCCGAGTTCACACTGATGGAGTAGATGAACAAGGCCTTGTGGAACATGACTGACTCCACACTAACCTATGGCAATTCTCTCTGAGCCGAGAGGATGTTATGTGAAAAGTCAACTGTCCTTAATGAATGGAAAAAGGAAGTCCTCTTAAGGACCACTTTTGCTAATGCAACAGTTTGATATTATCTAAGGCAGAGAAGAAAGCAGCTGTTCTGATCAATGTGCATAAATATCTGTAACAGTCTGAGTTTCCCACAAAACAGGGCCAGGCAGGGTATTTCATACTCTAGGCTTTTTGTAAAATTAAAAAAAAATGTTAATTACAAAATAAAATCTGTGTACCTTTATCTTTTGTTAATTTTTTTTCTATAAGGCTAAGATAAGACTCCCCTTTTAAAGTAAAGTAGTATAGTATTTTGTTTAAATGTCTGGAAATGGAGAGCTGAATAAAAATGCACACTTAACTCTAATAAACACCAAAGACTACTGTGGTGGGCGTGGCCTGCGGTGACGTGCAGGGAAGGCGGACGCACCTGCACGCCATCCGCAATCATGCCCGCCGCCGGGTCCTGTGAAGTGTGTGGTGGCTGATGTGAGCATGTTTGAATAAACGCATGTTTAAAACCATGAAAGTGTCTCCGGGTCTGCCGTGGTCGTTCACAACTACATAAAAATGTAGTCACATTGTAGCAAATTCACATTTTTAGCAAAATCGCCTCCTTGTTTCAACTGAAAGTGAATCAGCAGTTATAAAAATCGCATATGCATCAGCAGCTATGCATGCAAATATAAACAAATACTCCAGATTTTGTATACTATGTATTACCACAACTTAAAATATTTGCCACTTCCTGAAACCTACAACACTGACTAGAAACATTATTTCTAATTTTCGAAATTAAACCTCTGAGACGGTTAAATAGTGTAAGATAAGTACCTACATAATAAATGTTACCGTCTCTGTTCATTGAGTTTGAGTTGCTCAGAAACACCGCTGCAATATGGCGGCGGCAAACACGCGTCTCATAAGAGTGTAGTGATTCGTACTGCCAGCAGGTGGGGCTATTGCCTCTAGCTTCAATTTACGTCTGTTAAACAAAACGCACAATCACGGTTTGTTTGTTTTTTTAACTAGATTTTAGGGATGAATATTTTTTGTGTGCCATTGCTGTCGTCTATTAATTTTTTTAATGCATCAGATTGGTCACTCACTCATACTTGCCTTTAACTTTATTGTGCTTTTCCAGTTTCATGATTGCCTCCTTGGCATACATCAACACCTCTTTGAACCTTACTAAGTTCTTGTGAACAGCTACCAAAAAGAGCTCAACCCATGGAAACAACAAACAAACAAAAAACCTTTTATCTACTTGATTTTCCACTGGATAATACAAACAAACAGGCCTTCCTTGTCAGTTAATTTTCTAATTACCCTGAATATAGATGATATATATAGAGATGGCTGCAAACCATAAACAGCTAATACATTGCTGTTTTTAAATACCCATGACTTCAAGCTGAAAGTCTGCACTTTAATCACAACTTAATGGTTTAAAGTCACTGTATTGGTGTAGAGGGAAAGATACAAATATAAAAATGTTATTGTCCACTTACAGACCTAATGACCTGTTACTACCTCTCAGCAAGAAATTACATACAAAAAAAAGGTATTGTGTCTGTGATACTGATTGACCAAGGTCAAGCAGAGAACTGCAAGTTTATTTACATATTCTTCTTCTGGTGAAGATCATGACATGACTGCTTTTAAATTTTAATGCACACCATTTAGAACAGCTGGAAAGCAGATTATAGGGTGGCAGCATGACTTGATTTGCTGTGCCTTTGTGAATGAACATCCTCAGATACTGTGCTACAATTACAAACCACCAAATTGTTTTGAGCACACTTGTGGTTTCTGCATCAGAAGCCAAAGACGTCAGTGGCTATGACGTCTGCAAAGCCTTGCTGAAGGGACAGGAAAAAAAAGAAAATCTACTGTACAACTGTGTGGTTTCACTTTGGAAGTACAGAGAAACATCTAAGGAATATCAGCAATGCTAATGAAGACACAAAGTGAAAACACTCATCAGTGGGATCATGGAGGTTTTAATAAAACTTCTCAAACAACTGCATCCAATACACACAAATAAAGGTGAATAAATATCAAAACATTAGAAAATAACAAACTGAAGTTACGGTAATATTTTAATTTTTCTGACAATTTCCATCTAATACCACTCTTCAGGCTTCAAAGCAACTTTAGCAGTTCACTTAACTCATCCACTAAGTGGCACCATTGAGCTCATATCCAGCCTCCATAGCGCAGCTTATTGGGCAGGTAGATTTGTGTGAGGAAGTCAGGAGCTATAGCTGTCAAAGACTGTATTTCAGCCTTCAGCTTACTTTGCTGCATCAGTTTCATCTACAAAAACAGCAACACACAATTTTAGTGGGATCAGAGAGGAAGCTGTGCAAACAGACAAATCATAGATGCATAACAGACACTCAGCAATGGAAAATGGCTGTTAAAAGCTTCCAGAAAGCTAACAGTCCTCTCGCAAACGTTCCTCTACTGTATGGCACAAGATCAAAATGTTCAGTGTGACAGGTTTGCTCTGTGATTATAAATTCAAAGCTTGCCCCCCCCCCCTTCTTTTTTAAATGAAGTTATATTCATTTCTCCAATCAACTGTTTTCTTATTGCTACAACAGACATGCCAAAAAACATTTTATGGGGATGGATGAGTGTATTGAGGGAGACAAGAGGCAAAGCTTGGAGTTTGTGGTCAAAGTGGGACAATTTTCTCTGACCGGAGCTGGATTCTCTCTCACCAAATTCCGTTTTGCCCTGTCAAAGTTAATCTTTGGTAAGTTGGCTTGCCAAGATTGAGTTCCACTTAAACTTGCTAGTGTACTATATATACGCACACACATACAGACACACACGTACACTGTGCAGAGGTGCATGGTGTCATAAGTTGGAAGTTGAAGGATCTGAATCTGCATTGATCTGAACACTTTGGACGCTGTAGCATCACAATAATGAGCTTACAGAAAGTTTAGCACAGAAAGGCATCCAAGTTTGTGCAAAGAATTTCAGGAGAATGATCTCACAACAGTTTGAGAGACCAGCGTCCGACTATGCTTGCGTTCACTGTGAGAAAGACCGCCACTCCTGTATCGGCCAGTCCAGTCGCAGAACCATCACAAAGAGTGCAGCTCCACACTCTCACAAGACACACAGTGATGACAAACCTGTATTGTGTTTTTTGTTGTTAGATAAGATAATCAGGCTGCCCACGTGTTCAGTGACTCTGTGGTTTCCCTTAAATGTTTGGGCTCAGCAACACGTGGAGCATCTTGTGGGAATAGTAAGGTGCCATTATATAAATGCTCATTTGGATAAACAGTTTTTTTTTTCCATTCAGCTAATCAACATGTGGAATTCCTTAGCTGCAGAACTCAAACAGGATCCCTAAAGGGATCATTTAAAACTGAAGCAGTTTTTAAAGTAGATCAGTCCTGTAGTCATGAAGAATCATCTGCTTCTTGTCTTACGGTGCTTTATTGTTCTAAAGTTTTTAGTTTATTACAACTATTCCACCTACAATTTTGTGTTTCTTAACTTATGTATCACATTTTATAGATTTTTTTTTTTTATAACTCTCACGCATGTGTTACTCAGTATTCTGTTTTTAAAGACTGTTTTAGGGACGGGGATTGCAAATTAACTTAGGCTATAAATGCTGTGGTGTGTGGCATGGTTCATGTTACATTCTTTCGAATAAACAATAAGCAAACTAAACCCAGAGACTGTAGACTGTTGTTCTAATTGGGAGTGGAAATGATTCAGACTGCTTTAGCTTGCTTCTCCCACAAATTAGACCTCTCATTCCTCCAGATTCCTCCAGTCTAAAAATGTTGTTTTTTTTTGTCATTAATTCTTTATCTAGTACTATGAGTTTTTGGAAGCTTTTGTATATTTGGCTCTTGACAGGCAAGACCCCTCCGGTTTCTTAAAGAGAATAAAAATGTACTGGACACAGGACAAATCCAACATATTAATCCATATCTAGATAGAACAATCCTTTAAGGCTCAGAATCATACCTTTCAGATACCTTTCCTTACTATCCCACAGATTTCTACATACAGTTCTATCCATCCTCGTACATAAACTGCAGCACTTTTTTCTTTGGCATACTCTTTCCATTCCTTTAACTTACCTCTTTCTGCCACTCTGGCTGGCTTGTTAAGTATGGCCTTTCAAGGAGGCTGCAGAGTTTGCTTTCATCTCTCTTGGTGAGTGGGATCAGAGCATCCTTGGGAACCCGCAACCTAAAAAAGAAAATTTAGATTAAAAAATATTTTTTTAATAAGGCAAATATAAGAGACTTCAGTGCACAGATGTTATCCTTGCAGAATTTTTCTTTCCCTTTTTTTTAAAAACAAATTCCCAGGAGGAGGTTTATGTAGGTTCAGCTAAGTAAAAAAAAATGCACAGACTACAATTTAATGTATGTCGGAAATTTTCTTTTGGCCTAAATTTGTTCAAGGGGATGTATACTTAAAACTCAATATGTTTTTGTAAAGAGTTCCATAAAGGGTCGAAAAAAAAAGTGATGGCAACAGCAACAGAAACCAAAACAAACAATCTAAACTTCCCCAGAATATAATCCCAATTAGAGGCAGCAGGAGGAAGTAGGAAGTAGCGAATGCTCAGTCCAAACCTCTGTAGGTCAGAGGGGAGGAGGCCTAGCCACATAACACTGGGGACGGTCAGACTGTGGGCCTCAAACGACATTGCCTGCGGATAAACCGACGCATACACACCCAGTCACATATGCACACATCAAATACACATAGCATGCTTATACAGAAAACAAACACACAGATAATCAGTGCTGTACTCTCAAAGTGCAACGATGCCAAACACGTGTTTACAATGAAGTTAATGAAAACAAGAATGACTACAAAAGCATCACAAAGGTCAAAAGTGATGCGACTGTCACACAGTCACATAACAGTTTCACTTCATAGCGTGTTTGTTTAATTTTCTTAAATGCATGACTGATTCGTTTTATGTAAAGAGGTGCATAATTATAACATGCCAACAGAGAGACACGCTCAACAGGCTACACTGGATAAGGCAGAGTACAGTAACCAGCATAGCAGGACTCACCACAGATCCATACTTGTAGATGCACATGATTTCAATGCCTGGGAAAATCAGAGGGAGGGATAGAAAGACGCTGCAATCACTGGCATACCAGAGCAATTATCCTCTGTGATGTGATCTTAGAACAAAGTAAAGCATTACATATGTGTCTCGCCACGCAGCAGCAAAAAAGCTTAGTGGTATGGAGGCCGATAGAAACTGAGCCAACCCCCCCAGACGACATCACACCAACGGGAATAATAGCTAGACGAGGCACCATGACGCAGTGGACAGGTGCTAACTTTTGTTGGCTTAGCAAGACATGCAACCCAGCTGTGTGTGTGTGGATGTGAAATGCTATTAAATGTGTGGAAAAATGCAAAGTATGTCTGACAGTTTAACTATTTCAAGCAGATGATTTATTTACCATGAGGATCAGCATCCACAAGGGCAAAGATGGGGATGTGCAGCTCATCCCAAAGCCTTTTCACCATCAGCCTGCTGTTCACATCTGGCACACCTTTACCCTGATTCACACAAACACAATGATCAAGTAAACAGATTACCAAGACTGCTCTTTCTGAAAAAAAGAGACAACATTCAGATTAAAAGCAGACACAGAAAAATACTGTGATAATGATGCAAGGGGAGAGCTTTGTGCAGAAGTCATCATCCAGCAGTCTCTGGAACGTCGCATCCTTCTCGACGATGATGATAAATTTTGCAGATGATACAATATCTGAAAAAGGTTAAGGACAACAGCTTCAATGATAGACTTACAAACATGGGATACAATATCAAAGTAGCTTCTTAAACAGATTACAAAGGATACTTTTAATTCCACCGATGTTCGATGAAACTGAGACAGCCTGAAAGCAAAATAAAGAAAAAAAAGGTTTAAAAAAGTTGCACATTAATAGACACAGTAAATGCACCCCTACATGGAGTGATATGCTGTAAACTGTAACAATGACACACAGACAAAAAAAAGTTTGCAAGTGCTTTGTATTGCTAGGAGAATTAGCTTTTTCTTAGAAGAAAACGGTTACTGTTACACTGTCTACAATGAAAATGAACCCTTTGGATCTACTGATGGGAATCACTTACAGTATATCTAAAGTATGGATTTGTATTTAGAATTTATTTTAGATCAAATCTATCAATGCTAATCAATGCTATACAGTGATGTGCAACACCAAGTTTCAGTAGATCAGCTGAAATGTTTTTGTTTGGAGTTTGTGTCGGGCAATGGTTGCCTGTGCCTCCGTGATGCCCAACCCTCACTCACTGACATTATTGACATAGTGGCGCTAGCTGCTCATGACCCTAGCAGAATAAGCAGCAAACCATGTGTTGACTCTCAGTCTGTGGTGCACGTGGCAGGTTTGAATCATTACTAAATGAGATAATTTCCTGTAATGACTAGATTTATACGCTATCATTGTAATAAAAAGTTTGAACCCAGCGAGCACAAGGTCGTAGAGACGGCTTTGCCAAATAAGAAAAAAATGTTTCCGACCTTTCCACAGCTGTAAGGTCCAACTAAGCATAGTCTCTTTCGTGTCTGTCCATCGAACAAGCAGAGCCTCCTCTTTCTCCTAGTTTAATGAAGGCCTTTAGCTGTATCAAAGGTCTTTGGCAACATTTCATCCTCAGAGGACCAGTGTGTTAGAAAAAAGGCTACTATGATTGCGTTGCATTTTTCTTTAATAAACAAATGCAAAGTGTTACTGTACTAAATTCCATAATCACATTACTCTTATAATTATAGCATTACCTATGTTTTAGAGGTTCTTCAATTATGTGCATAATAGGTTGATAGAAATGAAAACAATGAATATTTTTCCTGTGCACTACAATCAGCTGACATCAGGTATTGAGTAGAGAGGAATACATAGCAGAGAAGGACAGACATTTACCCATCAGCCAATATTTATAGAATGCTGTAGTAAATCACAGTAAAAGTCTGTTTGCACGTACAGTATAAACTGAACGCCCTCTGCAGCTCAGATTTAGTACAGATTCATTAACATAATGCTGCCTTTTACTGATATTTGAGGGGTTATTTAGATTTCACTTTTAGGGGCTGGTTCTAGACCCTGAGCTGTGTTTTGACTATATTTGGTCTATGGTCAGAAAAAGTCAATATTTTAAAGACCACTGTAGAAATTTCATGTATAGTGGTATTAACCTGTATAAATAAAAAAGGACGCCTGGCTCCCGTAGCTCAGACTTGCAGTTACTTTCTTAGGGAGTTCAGTAAACTTAAAATCAGCTATAAAGAATGTGCTGTTTCTTGGTGCAGTGTCATTAAAGCTTCTTTGGTTGATTTGGTGGTTTTTCTGTTGTTGTTTCTGTTTTTTTTTAGTGGGGCTTACAGTTGAGCTGGAGTGGCAGTCAATCCTTGTGCCGTCCTCCTCCATATAACACAGGTCACCTGAGATCAACCCCTTGGATGTGGCCAACTAGCAACAAAGTTACACATAAGTAACAGAATTGAGCACAAGCTCATCTTATCACACACATACAAGGGACGCGCTATTTCCAGCACTGGCCTCTGAATTCAACTTTCATTTTATTTCTCTTTGATCAAAAGAGCCGTTTGTTTTCCACAGGTGTTTCCTGGGACAAGAAGCAGAATGAAAATAAAATACCATCCTAAACTAACATACTTCATCTGTGGGAGCTGAACTAATATCCAAAGGAATTTTTCTTCAAGTTTTCAATATCAGCGGGTTTGTATTTTTTACCACACAATCACATGAACCATATCGTGCGCTAACATGGACGTGGACACACACTCACCACATGTAATGATCTGCGAGGGACCTTTAGCATGCAGGAGATGTCGTCTACGATACTATCAACAGCTTTCTGTGAACCAAAGAGCTTAATATTGTTGTAATAGATGTCTCTGTGGAGACAAACACTGATATGAAAAACCTGAAATGCAAGTTTACCTGTGAAAAACAAGGGTGAATATATGATGGCTTTAGTAAAGTAATTATAAAGAACCTTTTTGTAGCATATGAGTTGCTTTGGACAAGCCTGTAGATGACTGAAAGAATCTTGAGAATTTGGGCTTTGAAGAGAAACACAGAAAAAAAACTCATTAAACTTTAAACACTACAACTTCAATATATCAGAGATTTAAACAACTTCAGGAATAAAAAAAAAAAAAAAAGGACACATTCTGTATCAATGCCGTAAAAGGCAACATGTTACGTGTCTGCCAATTTGTCACCTAAAACTAACTCTGACTTTTACTGCTCTTTGTGGAGTTTATGCATATGTTCACAATGAAGAAAAATGAAATCCATATGTACCATACATCTGTGAAGTTTTTTTGTTTTTACTTTAAAGAATTTCAAGCACTGAGAGATAACAAGTAAAATATAACAGTTGATCTTCTCACCAAATTTAGTGACAGATGAAGGACAGTCGCTCCTAACGGTGGTGACAGACTGTCTTGAACTCATCTGTAGCCCGATGGCACTATCAAAGCTTCAGTGGGAAGCAATCAAAGAAAGATTTATGATTTTGTGAAGTAAACAAAGTAACAAAAGAGGCCATTAAAGCATCCACACAGACTGTGTGTGCTACATTTACAGTAAGCGCTTTCAAACATTAGATCCCACCTGCAAATTATGCCAAATTTCCCACAGCCTGAGGGCTACCTGTAGCACTGTTCCATGTAAAATGACTGAGCCAGAATGTGATTTAAGCTGTAGCAAGGTTTGATCTATTCAAGATCAGACAGTCCTCTTTGTTCTAAGTATAAGGTCTCCACATCCTAGTCACATTAAAGCCCCTTTATAAATGCTGTGCTTTTCAATTCCTTATCAGTCTGTCATCTTTTTAGCAGCAGGAAGTTATTTTAAGTTCCCTCTGAATCAAAGTAGAACATTTTGATTTCCACCACCTGGTTGCCCCCATGGTCAGCTTCAAAAACCCCATATACAAATTTAAACAGAGCAAAATTCTGTGTTTATCATTTTAGGGAAATTAAATAAAGGGTAATTAAATAAATTGTCTGGCTTTTCACACAATTCTTTTTGGCTTGTGCCATCTTCCAAAGGTCACGTGGCTTAACATGAATGAGCGATTACATGTGTGGAGGGAAGCTTGCAGCATGCTTAAATCAAAATACCTGATGTTGGCCCAGCTGGATCTGTTGGGCAGCGCCAGGACAGGGGCCTCAGCTTTGGAGAGACTGGTGACTATTTCCAGGATTATGCTTTCAATTCGGTTTAAAATTTCCTGGCTGGAAATAGAAATGCTAAATCAAGTTATAATATCACAAGAAAACTTCTTCCAAACAGACAACCATTTCTAAAACTAATGTCAAAGACTGATTGTAGTCTACAACTGTGATTCTCTTTTACAATAATATCTAACCAGCAGAATTTAGGAAAATTTAATAAACTGTTTCTGATTTAAATAAATACCTAAATCAGAAGCTACATAACGCTGTTGTGAAATAATATAAAATGCCATTAAGCAGCACTGTTCATTGTGGGTACCCAATGTACCCAGAGTTGAATCACTGTAGTTTCTTACCCGATCATTTTAGTTGTTACTTCACCCAGCTGTGCATTTAATAATACCTTAATATCTTTGGAGGCTAAAAATATAAATTTCAGAATTCATCATTATTACTGAATTTCACCTACAATGTGAAACGGATAAAAGAAATATATTTATAAAATGTCAATATTCTATTTTATAAAATAAAATATTGACAAATATGAGGATAAAGCAACTTCAAATGTCTTATGGAGCCTAATATATCAGTGGGGTCAATATAATTACTAATATATCGATTTAAATTTTTTAATGACCACTTATTAAAAATATAAAACGTAATAAAGAGATGGGAGAAACACCCTTCAACCATAGTATTTCTGTTGATGTTACATATTTTGTTCACCAGAGGGCACTCAGCAACCTTACTGTGGTCAAAAACTTGTTTGGAAAGAAACAAACAACCACCAGCTGTGCTGAGGAATTTTTGTGACAATAAAACAAGATTAACTTTAAAACACATTATCATTATCTTAGTAAGGACAAATGACGAACTGAACATGACAACTGTTAGGGAAATGTGTTCATGCTTTGTTTGTCTGAAAGGAAAAAATATATACTTTTTAATCACCAAATATCCTATTGGTGTTGGTGTTAAAAGTCCTCTAATGCCTTATGCAAACACCTTTTAAATGCCTTGGATTCTATAAGTGAATGAACCTCCACTACGTGGATAAAACAAATACCTCATTTGGTATTATGATGATGGTGCTGTAAATCACCATAAGCCAGAATGGTATAAAATTTCTAGCTGTCAAGTTTGAAATCATTTTCATATTCATCAAATCATTCACTCTCATTTTCGTGCTATAAGAAACTACTCTTATCAAGATGGAAATGTTTCATCACAGGATAAAGGTGATCTAGGAGACTTTGGAGGCCATTCAAGTACAGACAACTCATTGTCTTGGTCAAGCAACTAGTGTGAGATAACTGGAACGTTGTGAGATGGTGCGTTATCCTGCTCGAATCAGCCATTACAAGATAGGCACACTGCAGTCATAAAGGGATGCACATGGTCAGCAAAAATACTCCTTAAACAATGCTCAGTTGGTACCAACGTCCCTAAAATGTGCCAAGAAGTTTTCTTCCACACTATTGCACAACCACCAGTCTGACACACTAATACAAGGCAAGATGAGCCTGCGCCAGCTGTAGCCCCAGCTTCCCCTTCTTCACTGACAGGAGTGGCACCAACTGTAGTCTGCTGTTGTCTCCCATCTGCTTCAAGGCTATACATGTTGAATATACTGAGATCCTCTTCTGCACACTTTGGTAGTAACAACCTGAATTATTAGCTTCTTATTGGTTCAAAGCAGTTCAAAGGCTCTGACTTCTGACATTAACAAGGCATTTACCCACAGAACCGCTGCTCCTTGGATAATTACTCTTTTCAGCACCATTCTCATTAAAACCTAAAGATGATTGTGTGAGAAAATCTCAGACCTACAGACCAGCCTATCTGACACAAACAACCATGCCACATTTAAAGTCAGATAGAGTAAATAATGTTCTCTGCATATCCTGACCATGTCTCCATGCACCGAGTTGCTGCCATATCATTGGCCAACTACATTTTTTTAATAATCATTTGAACAGGTGCACCCAATAAAATGGCAACTGGACGTATGATTTTCATCCTGCTAATTCAACCTATTTTGTGCAAAAGTTTTTGAACGACCACATTTTTAAATACTTTTTGGACACATAATTGCTTATATATTAAAGTGTTTCAAGTAAAGTGCATGATAAAATCAAATTAACTAACACTACCTATGATTGGCACCTTTTTTTTTTTTTTTTTTTTTTTTTTTCTTTGTTTTCTTTTTTTTATTAATGG
>VUQR01011642.1:12175-27939 GCA_015108515.1 Hemichromis elongatus
TTAAATTTTTTTAAAAAAAATTTTTATTTTTTCTTTTTTTTTTTTTTTTTTTTTTTTAGATATGACTGATTACACTGGGATAATAACGGGGCATAATGACAGGCTATGCTAACTTCGAAACACAATGTAGAGTAAACCTTAGATAAAATGCTCTTTGTGAATATATACACATGAATGTGAGTTTAAACATTAAATATAACCGCAATACCAGTTACATTAAACCACCATTTGGCTGCTTGTTACATCCACACAAGGGTCTCCATGAATACTGTTACACAACACAGAGAATAAGCTAACCTAGCATAACTGGCTATTAGCCGGTTGGAACAGATCGCAGTGAACTTACTGGTTGATTTCTTTTTCAGCACGCTGCCAGTCTGTCATGCCTCCCACGTTGTTCAACAGTTTTGCACGGAGCTTGTCCATTTCTGAAAAAAAATGAGCTGCATGGGACTCCATGTTACCTGTTGTCATTTTTATCTACCTGCACGAAGTTCCCGCGGAAATCTCGCGCGTTTTGTGTAGCTCGCAGTTCAGACCTGTAGAATTTGTTTTAAATAAATAAATTTGCAACAATTATTTTACCTTAAGAATTTCTAGATGGTATTCAAGCAAAAACAAGCTAATAAATAGATAAATTGCAAAGGTTATAACAAATATTAATAACAAAGTGGTTATTAATAATATTTTTTTAATATTATTAATTTTTGAAGGTAAAATAAAGAAAGAAGTGTCTCCTAACACTGTCAAGCAGTTTTTCAAGACTGATACTAAAAATTAAATTAATAAAAAAATAAAAAAAGAGGTGCTGCTTCTGACTCATGCGATTCTGATAAATAGGCAACACTTAGCCCTGTTTTTACATTCTCAGACTTTTTTTTTTTTAAAGCTTTTTCAAAAGTTTCTTCTCAAAGTTATTCTTTGGCAATGACTGATTTTTGTTAGGCTACTTAAAAGTGACCTATGAATCTTTCAAGCATAAAGAACGCACTTACGTCAAGCGGTGAAACAGTGTTGTGCTGACACCTAACAGACATATTGGGAAGGAGCTAATTTTAAACTGAATCTTTAGACACTTTAGTTACTTCACACATTGTGAAGTAAATAATTTTCAATTTCTTCAGTTAAATTTCGGGAAAATTCAAAACATAACACAGTTTGAGAGACATAAAATACTATTTTTGGACCAAAAGGTGATTGTCAAAGAGCTATTAACTAAAACTATGGAATGTCTCAGTACAGTCTGTAGTGTTACCTTCAAAAATCTAAGGAAAATGGACAAGTGGAGGACAAAAGAAGTGGCAGGTCTAAAAATTGTATAGAGCAGAGGAACGCCATATGAGAGCCATGTTCTTTAAAAATAGGAATAACACTAATGAATCCAAATTAAAAATAAAAAATAAAAAAAAATAAAAGATGGTGCAAATCATCATTAATATGTATGGAAGAGAGGTGCCACAGTGCGTGTCTGAAGCCATCTGCAAAACAAGGTGTTGGAGATCCTGTCAAAATCAATGAAATTATGGATGCAGAAAAGTGTTATGAGATGTTAATCAACCATGCAATACGATCTGGAAATTGCATGACACACAACAGCTTAATTTTTCAACTTGACAATGATCCCAAACACTGCCAATGCAGTAAAAGCATACCTGGATAGAAAAACACACAGTGGAACACTATGAGTCATGCATTGGCCTCCCCAGAGCCTGGACCTCATCATTATTGAAGCAGTGTGGAAAAAAGGCCTCATTTTGATAGAGAACAGAGCAAAAGGCAGCCAACAACCAAAAAGAGCTTCAAGAAGGTCCATTAAGAAGCCAGAGAACTATTCCTGTTTCAATTAATTGCTTCACCTATTTCCCATTTTCCTACCAAAACAGAAAGAAATGAGACTTTTGCACATCACAGCTAACCTTAAAACTTATTCCAAAAGGCTACCAGTCTTCCTGTTGAGGAAAAAGGCCAGTGATCCAGTGTGTGTGTGGGCCAGTTAACACCTCAGTGGTGTAAAATCCCGGTAATCTAGAAAAATCCACATCAGCACCCTATGTGACATTCATAAGGCCGTGTCGCTGAGCTTGCTGCTTTTTGTCCAAAGGTGTGTCGTGTGTGTGCGTGCGGTTTCAGTAGGGTGGGTGCAAGTTTAATTGGTTGTGGTTAGCGTCTGTGAGAAGCCAAATATATATTGTTTCTGTTAGCCATGTGGAAGTGATTTTTAAATGTAATTTTGATGATGGCTGTGTGCGTAACGATAATGCCGGCCAACATGTGTTTTAAGGCTCTCTTAAATGGTACAAATGCTGCTCATTCTTTTGTTAGGAGCTCAGTTTACTATATCAGACAGTTATTGCCTAATTACAGCTGTTTTAAGCTACAAACATTAAAAAGACATTAAATAAATACGACACCCTGAGGAAATTGCACATTTTGCTTCATAAACAACCTTTCAGAACTTGTTTCTGTCTCTTGGTTGCATTGTGCTGCAGTCATGTCGCTTCATTAAAGCAGAAAAATGTGCTTGGATTTTACAACTATTAGGTCATCAAGAGTCCCCACCTTTTAGAATTGCTGGCAGGCATGCTGAGTGTGTTTGGAGAGGCGCTGTGGTCTTTTTTTTCCACAGTGTGAAGGCCTGCTCAGAGCGTGTGGGAGCCAGGATCTAAAGAGAAGAGGTCCGTGCCCCTGACCTGACCCTGAATATTTTCTAATGTGCAGCTTTACCAGTGGTCCCTCTTTCCCCTGAGTGACTTTGACAAGCTGCTTCCGTAGTAATGTCTCTTAATTTCTAAGTAATTGCTATCTCTTAGTGATGAGGAACAACCCCTCACCCAAGCTGAAAAAATGTTAATATGTGGAAGACCACAGGTTGCCGGGGTCCTTTTTCTTCTGTTCCAGAAAGCCTGAGACCCCTGCTGTTCCTTTGGCCCAAGAGAGATTTGTGTCGAGTGTGAGGCCCTAACCTGAGGAGACAGAGTGCAACGAGTCATGTGCTTGTCTCGGGATGAGTGTTTGTGCTGGGCAGGAGGGGGAACATGGGGGAAGTAAGGGGCTGCAGGGTCAGAGGAAAGAAAGGGGGGGCACCCGCTGCAGGTGAGGGGGATTAGCTGCAGCTAGAGGCCCAAAGAAACTAAATACAGATCTGTCAACCTAATCCTCACAAATAGAAAACAGAACCACCCTCCCTTCACAATCCACATTCAGCTCATCCACCTCTTGCTCTTCTACCCCCCCACCACACGCCAACTCTCCCACCTCCCCTCCACTTACTACCTCAGGCTCTGCTGCTCCTCTGTTTCTCATCAGTTTTTGGCCAGTCTGTCTATGCTGCCTAGTCTCTAATGGCTCCTCAGACTAGCATCCCCTAAAGAGGGGCTGACTGATCACCCAGGGTCCTCTCTGATTGACAGACCAACATAGCCTTACGGAGTGATGAAAGCAAGAGTCAAAGGGGCAAGGCCTCTCGCTACACAGACAGGAATCTTAATGGGACCTCTGTCGAGAGTTGCTGAAACTGGGTGGACATTTATCAGGCCCACACACCTCAGTAATGGATGCCGATAAGTGTGTGGCTGTGTGTAAACCAGTGTCAAGCCTGGACTCTGTGCTGATGACACAAGTGACAGGGCGCCTGAGTAATAACATCCTATAAAGGATAAGCTTTACTAAGCTGGGCATTATAGAAGGCTTAACTAAAACGGTATCTCTGATTGTCAGCGACACCAACTATAACTGATGGGGCTGGCTGGACTGCTGAGAGCTATAAATCAGGTCCAAGCTACGCTGGTGATCCCAAGTGTGATATCAGCTTGCAGACAAACATGGGCTGGCAGGACATACCAGGTTGAAGGAAAGTAGTGAGTGATGGAGAGGCGAGCTGCAAGGTGCACTATTTCAAATAAGATAATCGCATATTCCTCAGTGGAAAATATCTGCAGATCATTTGGACGTATCACAGTGTCATGAAGCTCATTTATCACATTTATACCAAATTAAAGAACGACATAAGGGTTGGGCTGCAATTGCCAGTTCCAAATTATATGTAATCTATTTGTTATTGCTCAAGTCTAATAAAAGTCCTCCTGAATTTTTATTATCGCCCTTTTTCATGATTATTGTACCTGTCAAAAATTATATTTAGTTGTTGAACATTGAGTTTTGGTTCTTTGGTTGCTGAGCGTTACAATGTGAACTAGTTTTAAGTTGTTTTATATACCCACCCCCCTCTTTTCTTCTGCCTGTCTCACAGCTGTGTCTCATATGTTCATGAGGCCCCTGGAAGTGTGAGACACCAGAAGGGGAACATTTGCAATAGCTCAGCTCCACCTGGTTAGGCTGTTTTAACAGGCCGTGGGTTTGTGCAGCGCACACAGTGGGGTTACGCCAAAAACATAGACGAGGGAGGACAGGACCGGCAGACAGGACCGGGGGGTATGAGCAAAAAATGTGCCTCCACCCTCTTGTGTCCTGGCACCCCGACCCTACACTTCTTTATTTGAGGGTCAGTTTACCTTGAAAAAAGTTTTACTGTATCGTCTGTTGGTCTGCATGGTCAGACCCCGCCCCGCCCCTCTTCCACAAAACCTCATCCGCCTCCCTGCGTGCGCAGGTCTTCAAAGGACTACTGCCTGCTGCTCTCTGAGGCAACACATGAAATAAATATTAATCTGACCTCTGACCGCATGCTTTGAGCTCCTAAGCAGAATTAACCGGGCAGACAGAAAGAGCATCAGCTCTTGTCATAGATAAAAAGAAATAAAAAGAAAGAACCATAATATTTTGAAGTGTTACCTGGGTGTGAAAGCATTTCCAGGTATACTTCACTGCACTGCTGTGTGGTCTTCTTTGGAGCTTTGCATCATGCTCCAACCTGTTGGAGTGTAGCGGGGAGGTGTTTATTTGCTCAGATCCCTTAAGATCCTAGTGGGAAGAGTGCATGCGTGTGCAGTCAAAATGCTCCAGGCCAAATGCTGGGTTTCAAAAGAAAAGACCTTTTGAGTTTACCATTATGAGCTCTAATAGAATAACCCTTGTCCTCATGGCTGCACAGTTGTTTAACTCAGAGTTTTCTTCCTGAAAAGATTTGCTCAGGTACACTGCTCTCAGAAGCGTGTCTACTCTTTTCAGCAGCAAAGCAGAAATAATCTATGTATGTTTAATTTTATTCATTTATTTTTAACATTTTCTTTTACAAGCCCAAAGAGAGTGTCTCACTATTTGTCTGGCTTGTGTATCTTAGCCAAAATATTCAATTTAGTGGGACACACTTGAGACAAGTTGTAGCTATTCTTTTGGAAGTTTGTGTGTGTGTGTGTGTATGTCTGTTTGTGTGGGTCTGCATTACTGACAGGATATTCAAACACTGTTTGTTCTACTTTTCTACTAGTCCCCCTTGTCAAAGGCCCCTTAGTGCAGCTTACCCTGCCTGGCCTCAGCCTGTGCCCACTGTTTACTGGGACTGTCACCAGACTCATGGAGGCCGAAACAAAGGGGGGTCTGTTCTTATTGTCCTGTCCAGGATTGTCAGAACTTCTCTGGGCACAAATTGAACTGAGGGCTGGGGGTTGTTGCACCGGGGGCATCTGACCTCACCAGACTTACAGAAAGGGCATGAGAATGAAACAATGAGAAAGTCAAAAGAAAGTGAGAAAGAGAGGAAGATGTATAGCTAAAACCCATGACCTTTCAAGTCGGAAACTGCTGTTATGTAAACAACTGCAGCCATTAGCTGATTCTATCTGAGGCACCGGATAAAAATGTTTATATGTTACATACTACTGAAAGGCGAGTTAAAAGCAAATAGAGTATTAGATATACAAAATGAGTAGTGGCAGGCTATGTAAGCTTTAATGCTTTAAGCCATGTTGAATTGTCATTGGAAAAAAGAGGAGTGGAACGCCTTTGAAGACAAGAACAACCACATTAAATGGGCAGGAAGGTGAGCTAAGTCCCCAAGACATGCTCTACCTCCTTTCCTCCCTTTCCTCTGTTTGCAATCATAGCTTAAGCTCTCTTGCAGTCTCTCTTGCTGTGCCATTGAAGTCTCATTTTATTGTCATAAAAATCACCTGGCAAGCTGTAGCCTGAAGACCCTTTGAAACTCCCCTCTCTGTGCAGTGAGTACTCTCTCGATAAAGCAGTCATTCTTGGGCCATCTGAAGTCCCTCCGCCTGTGTCAGTGAGAGCAAAGCGCACATGAGGGTCAGGAGCGTTCTATTAAAGTGTGGTGTTTAAGAGGTGCTGGTGCCAGGGGGGCAGATGGAGGAATGAAGCAGCTGCTGAACATCTGCACCCCTCCTTTGCAGTCTGAGCCCTGTGCACTGCTGCTTTTGTCACAAACTTCCTGCTCTAGCTCTGGGGATGGAAAACTTGGATATGTTCAGAAATGCAGTGTGAAATGGCAGTTGTGGAGCTGCAGTACAGCCTCTTTGACATCAAAAGATAACAGGCTTTAGAGTCTCACAGCCGCACGATCCAAGGCATTCAGACAGTGCACCTGCGGATAAACCAATTAACTGTAATGGCCTACAGTACTGAAGTATTCACTTACAAAGTCAAATAATAACTCTCTCATATGAATTCAGCCTTCCCTATTTACACTCACCATGAACGCTCTGTTGTGGCAGTCTTAACATCATTCATTAGTGAATTCAAACAAGCCTACAGGTACTAGGAAATAGGGAAAGCATTGACGAAATGTGGTGTATAATAAACTGAAGCGTCATAATAAAAATCCAGTCCTAATCCTTTTCTTATTTGCACATGTAGCCTCAAGGCGTTCTTCTACTGGCAACAAAGCCAAGCTAGCTCTGCTCAATAAGGCAACCACAACATTCTCTCTCTCACTCTCTCTCTCCCCCCCTCTACTCCTCTTAGCAAACAGCGCCTCCTCAAAACTTGTTCTCGGATCTCCAAGTGAAACCTGTCTGCTTGCAGCCTCCTCTCTGCAGTTGCAGGCTGCACTACTGCTGGTAGAGCTTGACCACAGGTTGCGCATGAGGACCGAGGTCCACGCGTCCAGCAAAGTAGTCAATAAAAGGACTTTGAAGTGAAGTTGATGTTTCACTCGGCAGCACTTCCCTCAACACGAGGGACCGTAACTGATTTTGGATATTTAACGCTGAGTGCCTGCTGCTAAAAGCTTACTAACCATTTTCTTTTTTTTTTTTAAAGTTTCGGTGGTCCGAATTGGGCGCAATTACGCACTGCGAGTATAATGACACAGGTTTTGGATAAGCGTGCTCCTGTTTTGCTCTTGGTTTGGAGCTACTGCGTCCTGGCAAACACTGCCTTTACGAACTTTACATTGGACAACGAGTTTCACTCCAGTTTCATCCACCGTCGGCTGAAGAGCCAGGAGCGCAGAGAGATGCAGCGGGAGATCCTGTCGATCTTGGGGCTGCCGCACCGGCCGCGACCCCACCTCCATGGAAAACATAATGCTGCCCCGATGTTTATGCTGGACTTGTACAACGCCATGTCTACAGACGGAGACGAGGACAGATACTCCTATCCTTACAAACCCGTCTTCACCACACAGGGTCCACCGATAGCCAGCCTGCAAGACAACAACTTCTTAAACGATGCAGACATGGTCATGAGCTTTGTGAATTTAGGTAGGCATTTTATCTTCTTAAGTCTCCCATCAAATTCAGTTTTATATAAATCCCCTCCCAGGAAAATAAATACTTGGGAGAATAATAAACACGTTGAAATGAATGATCAATGTAATCGTTGTTATGCGCGTCATAATAACCCAGGTCTTTTATTTGATTAATGAAATGTAGTAATAGTTTGACTGTCTTCATCTTTTAATTATCAAACACACTCAAGGACTTTGAAAAAAAAGATTTTTAAGGACATTTACCTTTGGCTTGACGATTATGAAGTTGAGAGGTTTCATATGTAAATACGTGTCTTTGTTCTTTTTTAAACATGGTGAATTAGTACTTTTAATATTGCACTCTGCTTGATACAACTTAGAGATTTTTTTTTTTTTTTGGACAAATCAGGCTTTTAGTCATATGATGTGTAAGTGTCAAAGGTGGAAAAGCAGAATCACAGTGGTGGTATTTTATCTTCTTACAGCACTTCACATTAAGGAACAGCACAAGTATTTTTTCTGATGGTACACCTGTGTCCACACAAAGGAGACCAGCACAATAACCACGTTTACATATTGCAGTTATCTAGCTAATACCAGGAGCGGCACATTCCAGTGTCCTTCTCTGTTAAACAGCTGTGCAACTAGCTAATGTTCAGGTGCTGTTCTGTGGATGATGGACCAGCCAGCAGCTAACTTGTCAGCCGTGTGTTATCTAAAGAATGAGTAAGTCAACAGCAGAATGAGTTCAAAGTGCACTGGGTCCTCCCTTAACTTTAATCTGGAGACATCCCTCACATCACAAATAATGCCAGCAAGTGATGTTAGTTTAGTCACAGTATGGTTTAATTAGATTCAATTGTTCACAAAATGAATAACAATGGTGTAGGACATACTTCACGTCAATAAAATTGCTTTGTTGAATGTTGTTTCCTGGCCCATCGTGCTTATCTAATCAAATATGTTTATTGAAATCGAACACTCCTGGACTTTTTATTGCTGTCAGCAACAGTCAGAGGTTGTTAAGTGTAAATAGTCAAAACATTAGCATGTGGTATCAGATTTATGGATTGATAAAAGCATCATTATATTTCAATTTACTTAACAAATTATGTAGTCACAGCAACAGCTCCATTTATCTTCCAGATGAGTAGCTGCTACATATCAATCTGGTACCAGACAGACAAAGAAATAAGTCAAATCTGTAGGAGGCATATGGGTGGTTACATGTTTTGTAAGCCAATAATTTTTTTCCCCCTGACTTTCTGCAAGCAGTGAGACATTTACATTCAATCCTGGAAAGATCATTGTTGGAGTGTCTTGGCAAGAGAGAGGGAGGTGACACTGGCTCCTCCGCTGCACTGTGTAATTACTGTGGGAGCTGCTGCATTGTGACTATTTTTGACAGGCTGTGACACAGATGGATCTGACCACAGAGACTCGAGACACAAGTCAAGGGCCTCGCAAAGTCAAGGGCCAAGACTGCATTGAGATGGCGAGAAAGAAGGGAGCAGGGAGCCTTTGGCAGAGTGATAAACTTGGTCTGTTTATTTTGCAAACGTCTTTTTAGTAAAAAAAAACCTTCGCAAGATGGCTTACATCAGCTAGGGAGAACTTTTATTTCCTATGTTAAAAGATCGTTAAAACAAAGTCACACTGCCCTCTTGAATTCTTGAGGCTAATATAATCACTAATGGCATCTGCTCAGGTTGAGTCCTGCTCACAGCACATGTTTAGTGTTCATCAAATGACACTCATTTGGATATTAACAGGGCATTCGTGATTTAATCTGACACGTGTTAGATCTATCAGTAGGGTCCATTGTTAGGCTGGTACCGTACTCTCATGTGATACCACCAAATAGATGTCCTGGCAGCTTTATTCAAAACAGCTGAAATTGCACAGATAATATGCAATTTCGTTACCCTTTACACGAGAGGGAGGGAGAGGGAATTCACTGAGAAGAAAGTGATGGCTTTCAAATGGATTGACTATTTCCTCTGCAAATTCCTTCCTTTCCACATTTGCTCGTTGTGGTTTTTGTTTTCTTATTTAGGTTGTCTGAGAGCAAAATGAGTGTAGCTTTTATTTAAGAATTGTCCCTCAAAACTGCACGTCTCCATAGCTACTGAGCCAAGGTACATTAGTCAGACTTTGTACCCTGGGTCCTGCTTTCTGAGAGGACTGTTTTCAGGCACTGTTTGCTTATAAATTTAAGGTCAATTTTAGAATTGCCATCAAAATCAAAGATCCCTGAGCCACTAGAATAGTACATATTACATAAAATGTAAAATAACTGTTTTAGCTCTCGCTCTTCTGTACTGATTGCCACTCAATGGAGCTGATACACTTTATTGTCAGCTAGCTTTAGTAAATGCAATGACCAATGCAGCCAGGGTGGGTGTGGGCTTTGGGACAGACCTCAGGCCAGGGAAGTCCTCTCTCTGAGTCACTTCAGTTTAAAAGGCCAGCTGTGTAAATTACTTACAGCATGCATTCAGAATGCATACTACTGCATGCAGCTCAGCTCACCCAGGTCCTGTGTGTGTGCTGCACATGCCGTTATAGCACACCAGAAAATTAGCACACTCACACTGCTGTCATAGCTAAGTAACAATAATTAATTTTACCTGAAATGCCCATTTCCACCTCCCCAACCACAGGAAAGGGTCATGACTTGGCTGTCTGCTATTTGCATCCTGGATGACTTAAAGAGAAGCAACATCATAACTTGCGCTATCTGTGTGTGTATCTGTGAGTGTGTGCGTGTGTGTGAAGGTGAGAGAGAAAGGGAGGTGAGGGCATAGTCTTTTACTGCAAGATGGTTTCATGAGGTGTGTTAGTCACAGCATCCTTATTGTTCCTGTTCTCATGCAATCGAGGATTAATGTATTCTTATGGGGCTGTGAGTCACTTCCAATGCTACACTAAGGCAATCCTTTAGTGTAAGCCACACTTAGCAGATTCGTATGGTGATGATACGGTAGTGTCATGTTATTGCTTCAGGTTAAGGAAAAGACTGATTTTATACTTTGTTTTTCTAATTGCCAGCAAATCTTAAATTTCTGGCATGTCTAAATGGCCTACCCTGCCTTTGAAACCGGCTCCATGCCTATTAAGTCTGACTGAAGAGGGCAATCAAAGTTACAAATTCACATTTTGATTTTCTCAAGTTATATCCCTTTAAAATTTTTAGATAAATATAAAGGCCTGAAGTCCCTATCAAACTGTGGCTGTACAGATCATTCTTATTAATTGTGACAGTGTTTGCAAAGTTGTCAACTTGTTCGTCTGTGAAATGTATTCAGATGGCAGTGTAAGGTCCAACACTGTAGCACTGGCAGTTTGCTTAAGAAATTTTTTTGTTGAAGTAAGCTTGGTTTAAGCTAAAGAACAATATTATTACTTAGTTCATTCTTGCTGTTGACAGTAAATTTTGTGTCAACAGAATCCTATCTTATTCACTAAGATAGGATTTTTTGTTTCACATTTGATAGGTTATGTACTGATGCCATTCACCGTTTGCGTGCAGCAAAATTAACGCGCCACAATCCTTTAATTACTACTTAAAGCCACAGATGGCGCTGTTACCATTTTATAGTTGAAGTTTCAGTAAAAGTTGCTATAACCTCTTTTTCTGTCTGCTTGTACGGCCCTCCCTTTCTCTGATCGCATTTTCTTTTCCTCTGCCTTCGCTTGCTCTCTCATACTGGTCCTGTGGCTCTGAGACACTTCTGCGACACCTCAGGCTTCGGAGCGGCAGCGGACAGATCTGACGGCTTGCATTAGCCTAAGTGTCTGTTCGGCACTCTCACACCCCTCAGTCCTGCTTTGCACGCTTCCGCTACACTGCAGGGGGGATCTAACCCCAGCACCACTCTCACTTCTCCCAACTGACTGCTTAAGCTTAAGCTCCCTAGAGTTAACCACCACTATTTGCACCTCCTTTAGATCCCTATAGAGCTCATTAACTCTAATAACACACCTGGTACCTAAAACTAGATATGCGTAGTCAGTCAAACAGGGTTGAACAAGCAAAACTGAAACACTGCACTAAATTATACAGACTTGACTGATGCCCCGTAATGAGCCGTCTTTTTCTTTATTTTTCGGTTGCTCTCCATTCAACAGTGTTTTAAACACAGAACTAGGAACAAATAAGTCATAGTTTCCGAATGCTAAAAGGAGACTGGTGATGAAAAGCGGAGTACAAGGGAAGTGTAGCTTGCTCAAGATGTTTATCCTATAAAGAGCAAAGAGAGTTGGATCTCTTGGGTACAGAGTGACTATCCACAGTAGGGCGATTACCACGTTAGGAAACATCCTGCCCACTGGCAGCTACTGATGACATCATGCCTGCATGATGTATTTATACTGCTGTATGGTCTGACAGCACAGGCTCTCTGGGAAAGGGTCAGAAAAGTTTCATGCTATAACTTACTTACACTTAACGATCATTAACTTGCCACAGCAGGAGTGTGCGCACAGTCACAAACACATGCCTTTGAGCCTGTGCACAAGAAGAAACAGTAACCACAGGAAGAAGAGTCTTTACATTTAAGACTTGTGGTCAAACCAGACGTCTTTTGCTTGAAGGCCACGGAGAGGTTTGAGATTATACTAACAGCAGCTTTGCTGACCTCTTACTCTCACTGCAGCCATAAAACATGTTTGCCCTCTGCACCCATAAACCGTACTTCTGGGTTCTACCTCATGCTTCATGCCGGTGAAATCATCCAGGTAAGCAAATCCCAAAAAGTTGAAGTGCTACAAAGTGATAAAATCAGTCTCCAAAGAGACTTGGATGAGTGACGAAACGGTTCTCCCACTGAAAACATTATGACCCAATTCGACCATAATGAAATTTCTGGGACTTTCTTGGTACAGTCATTCTCACTTATTTCTGCTGGTATAGAGCCATGCAGATGGTTTTGTTTTAAAACAATAATCTGGCTGTTCAGTGAACATGCTTTATCACTTTGTAGTGGAGTGTTGGGTAAAAAGAGCAATAGCTCCCTGTGAAACATGAAGAAGCAGAGCAGCTGAGACTTGCACTAATTACACCCTGTTTATTTAATTAATGAAAACAGAGTAAAAGCAACATTTTGCTGAGGTTTATTTTCCAAACTATTTCTTCATTACTCCAGTAGCTTACTGTACACTGTCATCCTCTATCTGACACAACTCCTCCCTAAAACCCTAAAGCTGTCATTTTTACATTTCTGTTTTTGTATGAATAAAACAGCTGGTGAACTTCAGAGATGCTTGTAGTTAGATTTTGATGTAGCCAGGCTAGATGCTGCCCTGTGCTTCAAATGTTTGTACAAAGCTAATTTAGCTCTGTCATGGATGTAAAATAGATCTTTTCAATGAAATACAGATGAGACAGCAAACTAATGCAGTTTTAAAAAATAATTCCTCCAATTTGGCTTTGAAATGTCCTATACTGAGATTTTTGCTGCCACGCTTGTATGGTAGAGGTTAACTAAAATCTTTTTATGTTGCTTACTACAGCAAATTGCAGTTAGAAAAACCTGTTCAATGCATTAGTGTTACTTGAGGTGATACACAATATCAAATCCAGTCTATCAGGGTTTCAATATCAGGCAAGATTACCTCAGGTACAGTTTATTCATCAGTATGTAATTTTATATGCTTTTCTATTCATTTTTTAACTACTCATTAACTAAGGAGTGAATCTGAAGAACCTGCTCTACAGTGATGGTTCTGCAAGGCAAATTGGGTCATCACGAATATTGGAACGTGCAACTTGCATCAGCTTGCTCCCTCATCAAAGGCCATTGGATATTATTGAAAGGTGACTGTGACAATAAAGCAGTCACATCCTAAATCTACAGCAGTCTTTTGTTCTGCGGTGTGATATAATGTGCTGGAAGACGGATAAACTGTTGCGATTAACTATAGGATAAGACAACTGAGAGATGTAGAATTGCAGCCATTCAGTTTCCCCCACTCACCCACTCTCCCCCTCATCCCCCTGTTTTTATGTTCTCTAATTTTGTGACCGCGGGGGCCACACCCTCCTCATCCAGCCAAGCCACCCCTTATTATAGACCAAAGGAAAATTCACATACAATACGTTGGCAGAAGGAGAAACTTCTTAAAATTGTGTCCTGCATCACTGTGCAGTGTCTTATGCACGTGTGATGGGCACACTGACACCCTGATTTATCAGCTTCTTGTTTATTTGGTGTAATCACAGCCCATTCCTCCTTAAAATAAATAAAATAGCTGTGAGGAAACTCAAGGGAAACTCAGCTGCTTGCCTAAAGAAATAGAAACCTGTGACAGCCAGTTTATGTTCCATGCTTCACAGGCACAATATTTCATCACTTATCATAAAACCACTTGCATACAGTTGTTGCTTGGCTCTTACAAGCTTTGATTTGGCTGTCGGAGCCTGGTGAGGAATCTGGTCAGTATTATGGGCTTCCGCTAACGCAATCTTCCGCTAGGAGAACTAACACACATTACACAATGCAGCTGGTGACTGGGCAGGGTAGGTGGCTCTAAAATAGTGTTTTAGTATGCACTCCCGTCACGGCTCCAACATGAAAGTTCTCAAGCACAAGATGTTCCCACAAGGAAAGAGAATAGGGAATGAAATGTGTAGCATCTATTTGCAATCCACCTTTATCCTCTTTTCTAATCACTTCATGCTTCTTCTTTCATTTCATTCTTTCTCTCCCTTTCTATCTCTCTCTCCCCTCTACCCTATCAGTGGCTCAGTACCATGCAAAGAGCGGTGCATTTTTTTTCCTGCATCAACAGAGCTATTGGTCACAGGACCTTTGACTTTGCTCTCGCCCCATCTGCCCTCTCAGCTTCACTGCTTGGTACCTGCCGTCATGGAAGTACAGGGGAGTGCAGATGTTGCAGGCAGGCTGATAAGGCAAGGCCAAAGTAACCCAGATGATAGAAAAGTAGGAAAATGTGTGGAAATACTTTTTATTCAGTAAATCAGGTTTTCCCATTTCAATATGCACAGTGGAGTTTTAGTCAAAAAGCAAATTATTTCACTTACTGCAGAATTGCAGCCACAGAAAGACAAAAGAAATATGCAAGGAAATGGAGTAAAATTATTAGAAACACTAAAAGGAGTGCAGCATTCCTGGCAATGAAGGAGGTCCGTCTATCATTGAGGCAGAGCTAGAACGCCCGCTGCTTAGTACATCTGGGCTTTTTGACCACTCGCCACATTGTCCCACCCGCAGATTGTTTCATCATCTCTCTCAGCGAGTGCCTTAGCCTGGCCAAGTGCACAGAGGTTCTGTTATGTACATCCAGATATCATTTCAGACTCCTGGGTTCAACAGGTGAATTTCTTAGATAAGACATTGGGGAAAAAAACATAATCTTTCGTGATCTCATCAGCTGTGTACTCTGTAAAGCTGTTTGAAGCTTATGAGAAAAGGGATTCATTGTCTCCATTTATGGTATTTATTTACACACTGGTGCAATACATCAAATTGTGGAGTGCATTAAGAGAAATTACCTGAGAGGAAGGCAGGGCTATCTGTACTAGCTATTACATTCCTTTGCTTCTGCTCACTCCCTGTCCAGCAGAAGGCAATAAAACGTGCACTCAATAACACTAATTAGCTCCAGAAACATTCCTTCTGAGCAGGAAAGTGAGCATACGTTGCTCTCCACACTTGTACACATGAAAGTAGATAAATATGCATGTGCTTTTTCATTCAGTGGGAGTGTACACAGAAGCGATTACATAAATCTAGAGGAGGAAGAAAGATGTGTTACAGTCACAGTGTCAAGGACAGGCTGCGTGCAAAGAGGAAAGACTGGCCTTCAACGCATACTTTGTAGGCCAGACTTTATTCTGGCCCTCATGTGAGAAGCCTCCTCAAACACAGCTGGGGAAGAAGCTGTAATAAAGAAAGACAGTGACAAACAAATTCAGCAACTCAAGAATAGATGAAAGGTGGAAATCTCTCTCTGCTTCTCTCTGGTGTGTTTAATAGAAAAGCATGGAGAAATTAAGGGAAGGAAGGGAATGCTATGTTTTGGATTTAGAGAAAGTGTGTGTGTGTGTGTGTGTGTGTGTGTGTGGGTGTGTGTGTGTGTGTGTGGGTGTGTGTGTGTGTGTGTGTGTGTGAGTGGGTGTGTGTGTGAGAGAGAGAGA
>VUQR01011643.1:0-12760 GCA_015108515.1 Hemichromis elongatus
ATAAGTAAATACTTCTGCCTACTCCTTTTCAAACAAATAATGAAATGATATTTGGAAATGATTGTTAAGGCACATGTTTGAAATAAAAATGAACTGAACTGAACTGAACTGAAGATTGTGTACAAGAAAGGCTCACAGATGTACCTCGCCAACACTTTGTCCCGTGCTCCCACAAGCTCGACAGATCAGCACATTGATGAAACAGCAGACTATGAGGTCATGTCAGTCCAACACATCTCTTCCTCTAGACTGACTGAACTGAGGGAACACACAGCCGCTGATCCAGAGCTACAGAAACTGAGCACTGTCATAATGAAGGGCTGGCCTTGCAAACAAACTCAGCTGCCCACAGAAATTCGTCAATATTACTCATATCGAGATGAACTCACCCTTGAAGATGGCATTGTCATGAAAGGCCAAAGTCTCTACAAGGGATTATATTGCTATCCTTCACAGAGGGCACCCAGGTACAGAAGCTATGAAACTCAAAGCCCGTGGTATTGTGTTTTGGCCTACAATATCCAAAGATATAGAGCAGGAAACAACTGCATGTCCGGTGTGCAACAGCACCAGGCCACACCAACAAAAAGAACCACTTAAGCTACATCCAGTGCCGGACTTACCTTGGTCAACCGTCGCCACTGACATCTTTGAGTGGAATGGTCAACATCACCTGGTTGTAGTTGACTCTTACTCAGGTTGGTTTGAGGTAGACTTGCTTCGTGACCTAACTGCCAACACCGTCATTTCGAAGATCAAAAGACACTTTTCTGTCCATGGCATGTACTGCAATGTCAAATTTTTACTATGTTGTTACCAAATAAACAGTTCCAGGTTTGAATTGAATGGTTAATGTCCAGGGTATAATGTTATGGAACAGAAACTGTTGTTAATGCATGATGCTGAAGAATTTGTTACTCGTTTACACAGGCCCAAGCTAAAGAAAGGGGATGTAGAACATTTGAATGGTATTGTTTAAATAATTGAGTTTCCTATACCTGTTATAGTGCAGTGTTATAGTGAATAGTGCACTGCGCATGCACGATATGCAAATGTGTCTAACAGTGACCCGCCCCGGAATCAAGCAGTTCTTCACATGTAATGTCTGCTCGGTTACACAGTAAACGAAGCTTGCAAGGACTCACGGATCTAGTGGCATTTTTTATTAGACAAGAAACAGACACTTGGTTTTTAATTTGCATGAGCTCAAATTTAAAATTATGAATTAAAATACTCAATTAAAACTCTTATTGTTTCTCACGGTTTCTTTGGTTTATTGTGCTTTCCCCCCTCTTTGCTCTGTTGTCCTTATCGTGTGTCATCTGTGGTCTCGGCTGATGTTTGCGGTCCCTCTGGTTTAGATAAGTGTCACATGCCTGGCACAGCTTTGAGCATGTGCCTGTCACCCTGTTTTGGTTGTTATCAGTACTTATTGGTTTGACCATTCAGATGTTGAGTAATGTGTTCATATGGGTCCCTTTTTGTATTTTTCACATACAGAGACAAACACCACTGCTTTAATGCTACAACAATGTTTTTTTTTCTCAATGAATGTAATTGCTAGTGAAATTTAGTGAGACTTTGATTTCTTGGTACATGGTTAGCAGACATACTCTTACCTTTTTGATTAAATGTTCCCGTGGTAACTGCTTGCAACAGCTTTGGTGGAAGGTTTTCCTAGTTTATTATAAATGTCCCTCTGATTGTTGCTTACAACATAACGCATTCTAATAACTTAATCTCATCCTGCATTCAGCATTCTGCTGAGTCGGCACCTCTTTACAATTCTAATTTTAATATTATTTTTTGTATTGAGTAATAGCTGAACATCTCTTAACAAGTCGAGTGGTTACAACAGTGAAAAGGTGTATTTCAGCTAAAACTACAATCTCTTTGCTAACTTTTCAAACATGAAATAAATAAAATAAAAAATAAATAAATAATGGACTAAAAATACTAAATGAATTTCCACATGACGTGAACTAAAGTCTCCAGAATAAGACTAAAATGATTACAGACTTGATGCCTTTTATTATTCTTAAATGTGTCTTCTAAGAATGATCTTCACGTAGGACTAATTTGCAAAAAGAGGTAATTTGGCTTGAATTTAAGCTTTGTTGTCCTACAAACGAACCAAAAGTGTGTTTTTAGTTCTGTTTAAGCACTCAGCGCACAGTTAAAACAGAACTCAGACTTGGTCTTTGTGGTACTCGTAGAACATTGTTGCCCTTTAAAAGTGCGTTTTAACCCCTTAGGGCCTGGGCTCCACATATGTGAACATCACATTTGGGATGTCTAGACCACAATACTAAAGACGTACGTCTTCCTGCAGCTGTTAGCAGCACTTCAAATGAGCCATAAAGCTAAAAGGGACACAATTGTTGTTTCTCATTTTATTTTTGTACTCAGGAAAAACGCTGCTGTGTTCAGACACCAAATAAAGAGTTTTGCTCATCATTACTAATTTGTGAGTTTATAATATTGTATGACAATTTAAAACCAATGTCCTCAAATTTGGATGTCATTTTTCTCAGAAACTACATCAGCTTAAAATATCATTCTTTGTTTTTACATTCATCAGGTGCCAATCGGCCCAAATAGCAAAGAGAAATTAAAAATGACTGCCATGAAAGAGTTCAGGTCTCGGGAGGTTAAGAATGACCAAAACTGGCACATATAACCTCCATAATTGTGAAAATTCGTTCTCTGTGCTCAAACCTAGTTTCTACTATGCCTTCTATTCTAATGTAACCTGGAGCTTACAGCACCATGAAAAGTACAGTAAGCCAATTTCTTCCTACTTTCATAGCATTAGATTTTTTTTCAGGGCAAATTTCAAAGCTATCTAGAGGTATAACAGTACATGAGTGTAGTCGGGTTTGTGTGTGCAAGTAGGCTGGATTTTAGAACAAAACCAGCCTTTCAAGGAACAGCAATAGAGGTAAAGTCATAGGATTAAGAAATGTGTAATGCAAAGCAGGTGATTGTTCACAGTCACAGTAAACACTGCCCCTCTTCTTTCAACTGCAACCAAAACTATGAGCACATGATGACTGTGATTACAGGGGGCAGGGCTGGGCGGAAGGTTCACGGGGGCTGGACTGCATTAAAAGATTAACAGTCTCACTGTGTGGTGGTTCTTAGAAATTCAGAAGAAATACCAACAGTTTTCTTTCTCTTATAAGAGCGGGGTGGGGGGGTGGGGGGGGTTACAAAAAACAAAACACAAAAAACAACAAAAAAGCAAAACACAGCTGTCATTCTCCACTATTCCCTACTTTCATCTCCTTTTCTCGGCTGTTGTCTTGCGCTGCCTTTTCCACTCCCTTACTTCTCCTTCATCCCCTCTGCCTTCCTTCTTGACTTCTCTCTTGTCCTGTCTTAAATGGATAACTTGTTGTGCTTGGTTTTCTCTTTCTGTTACTTTCATCATTGTCACATTTTTTGCTCTGCTCCTTTCCTTCTCTCTCTAGCATCTTCTCCTTTTTCTTTCTTAGTGAATTCACTTAGAGCTAATTGCTTCCAGCAGGCTTTTCTCCAACTCTGTCACGCTGCTCTCCATCATGTGATGATACTATGTGGGTTTGTTACTGGGGGCAAACAGACTCCTCATTGGAGAAAAAGCCTAAAATACTTCAGTCTGTGGTTGAGAGCCCGCTTGACCACATCTGCTACTAAGGCAATGAGATTCTTTGCAGTGTAGAGAAAACACATTTTTCTTTTTACTCTTTGGACCAGGTGACACGTTTCTCAGATGGCTGAGGAGGTTTTAATTCCACCGTCGGGGAAAATCACTTCGGTAAGTGCAGACAGACTTTAAACAGGTCTGAAGCAGAACTGGGGCTTTCAAACCATGGATCCCATTTTGTGCTGGACATTAACCATAGCAGCTAATAGCATTTACTACCAAGAAGAAGCTCCTTACTTTATCACATTATTTAAGTAAGGTTGAAAGTTTAAACACATTTATTACAGTAAAAAGAAATCACTGATTTCTGATTTATTAGCTGAGTGAACAGAAAGAATTCAGATGAATTAATCTGTCGTGTGCATTTGTAAAACTAAATGAAAACTCTTAACTGTAAGAATCTGGTATTTTTATTTTATTCCTATATTACACCAAATATGACTTTACAGTTAAATGAACTAACCTTTACAGAGGTTAGTTCATTTAACATTACGCCCCCCCCCTCTAATAAATCTATTCTTTTTCTATTTCCAGTCTATCTCCCCATAGATGTGCCATGTAAATGATTCCAGTAATGTACTTCACATGTAGTAACCTAGTAGATACCAAGAGAAAATGTAACTTTCAGGCACTAATATTATTGACTGAAAATGTTAATTGCCTTTGTAAAACAGACTCGGCGTAGAACTCTGGATGGCAATTTCATTATGATGGAGAGGATAACAGAAATGATATGTTAACACAGTAGCACTAAAGTGGGATAAAATACTTGCGTTATGGACCTCATGACTGACACGATTTTCTGATATTTTGTCTTCCTGTTCAAATGTGAAAACATCGAAGAATAATGCTTAACTCCATGACTCGCTGTTTGTGAAGAGCAAGCTGAAATAGCCTTAATATGTGGTTGGACTCTGAGTGTCGTCACAGGTCTTATATGCAGCTAACGATGTCAGAGACCAAACACGAGAACTTCAAAAGTAGCATTTTTAACCAACCAAGCAGGCAGACTGTGGGACAAACAGCCACAAGTCAACGATCAACAACACCAACCCATCAACATGTGAAAATGAATCCCAAAGACTTCAATACAACAAAGGATTTTACTAATAAACACTTTTTTTTACAGGCAACTGAGCACACTTGTATCAGTTAATATAGATCATAACCCTTCTGCTTTCTTGATGCAGCAACAATTCAACAATAACTGTTTTTTATTCCAGCGATGTGATGCTTAGAGTTGTCCTGTGAGTGGAACAGGCTGCTGTTAAAAAACTCAACATATGAGCAGGTTATGAATGAAATGATGAAAATGTGTCTATAATGATCATTTCTACAGGATGATTCACTTTGTTTTTATGTCGATTGTTTTCATGGATGGTCAGATGGCCCATCACAATGAATTATGGGACAGTGTTTTATCCTCCCACTCTCATAGTGGATTGTCTAGTGTAAGCAAAAATCAAAAAAGGAAGCACTGAAGCTCCTTTGCTTAGTATTTGGAGAAACGGAAGAGCTCTTATTATTGCCCCATTCAGATGCTTCTGGGTCATGAGCCTTCTGAAGCAAAATGGACTAATGGCCACAACTATGGTTTTAGCTGACCTGCAGGATACTCAGGTACTTGTAGCTATCCTGTATATCTGCCATTTTGCCTGAAGTCCTATCACTTTCCCTCTTTGCAGCCATTCAGGTACACTTAACCAGTCTGGATGACATGCTGATGTAGCTGTCCTGGTGAGGTGGATCAGTGGCTTGATGCGGTACAGCTCAATGTCATCCATGTACAGGAAGTGGCTGATGGTCACTCAGTTCCTCTGCATTCACACCTAGTGATGAGCTGGGCAGGGGGTTGAAGCTCTCTTGAAGTCAAGCAAGGACAGGGGTGTCCAACTCCAGGTCTCGAGAGCTGGTGTCCTGCAGGTTTTCAAAATGCAAAACCATGATTAATAATTAATCTCACTCACGTTGCACCTGTTCAAACTAGGTTGAAGGAAAAAAATCAGTTGTGGCAAATTACAAAGAGTTATCCAGGTGTTAACCAAGAAGATGGTGCAGTAAGACAGCAAAGTAAGACGTGGCCAAGGCAGCAGAAGATGATTTGTTCAACTAAAGCAGGGTTGGCCAACTCCAGGCATCGAGAGCCGGTGTCCTGCTGGTTTTAGATCTCACCCTGGGTCAACACACCTGAGTCACATGATTAGTTCATTAGGCCTCTGGAGAACTTTGAGAAATGTTTAGGAAGTAATTTCGTCTGTGTGGGATAAAGGACACATGTAAAACCTGCAGGACACCGGCTCTTGAGGCCTGGAGTTGGCCACCCCTGGGTTAGTCTGTCTGGCTCTATCAACCAGGATTGTGTACTTTGGCCCTGTGGTGTTAATTCCAATACCTTTGTATGTATGTATTTACTCATGTGCCTACTCAGCTTGGTTGTTATAAGGCCTGAGAGAAGCTTCCTTGTTGCTGGAGCCTATCCCAGCCACCATAGGATGAGAGGCGAGATACAGTGTGGACAGAGTGCCAGTACGTCGCAGGGCTAACACATGCACTAACTGCATGTATTTGAGCTGTGGGAGGAAATGGGAGTACCAGGACAGAACGCACGCATATACGGGGAGAACATGCAAACTCTACACAGTGTTGTGAGGCGACAGTGCTACTCATCACACCACTGTGCTGCCCCAAATCAATTCAATTCAATTCAGTTCAGTTCAGTAGAATTTGAATAGTGTCAGATCATAATAGCAGGCCCCCCAAGGTGCTATACATGGTAAAGACCCAACATTAATACAAAGAAAATCCCAACAATCACGTAACACCCTGTGAGCAAGTGAGACTGTGGGACAGTGAGAAGAAACGCTCCTAAACAGGATAGTAGTGTGGCAGAACCAGGCTCAGAAACCAATCTACAATGACGGGTTGGGATTGAGAGGAGGGAGACATGCTGTGAAAGAGAGCCAGATATTAGATGGTGTTGTTGTAGCTCAGGAGGTAGAGCAGCTCATCTACTAACAGAGAAACAGAGAAAACCCCAACAATTAGATGATCCCTCCTATGAGCAAGTGCTTTGGCAACAGTGGGACAGTGACAGTGGGAAGGAAAAACTCCCTTTTAACAGGAAGTGACCTGAACCACAACCAGGCTGAGGCAGAGCCAGCCGTCTGCTGTGACCAACTGGGGGCGAGAAGAGGAAGACAGGACACAGAGACGCTGTTGAAGAGAGCCAAAGATTAATAATATCTTGTGAATAAATGTATAGTGGTGTATAACTGGGTGTGTATAGTGCAGTAGTAGTAGTGTGTCAACACAACACAACTTGTTTGCATTTTGCAGCTTTTTTTGTCCTAAATCGATGCAAAAACAAATAATGCAAATAATTTCATTTCACGGGTGTGGGTATTCATTGCCACTCACACAGTTAAATTGTGTGAGTATTCTTAAATTGTGCGTAAAACCTGCATTTTAAACACAACCTGCATGAGTAGAAGTCAGCAGCGACCGTGCGCATGAGTGTGTGCTACAGTTTCACGCTGGTTTCCTTTTTTAGGAATGATGCATGCTCCTCGTTATGATGATTTTTTTTTCATAAGAAGGTATTTATTACAGAAAAATGGGACAGCTTCAAACTCTATCTCACTGTTGAGTCATTAAAGTGTGCAGCACAGCTGGAACTAATTCACTGCATGCAGGTAATCACACCAAACTCTATTAGTTGATTTATATTTAAAATTTTTGCCTTTGTATAGTTTATTTTGTTATGAATAACTCAAAAATCTCTGTGAAAGAGTGACGTGTGCTTTACATCAGCAACTGTGTTCTTGAGGATTTTTTGACTTTTTGAAAGTGAAGTTTACCTATAGCTGTTAACTCTACTGTACTGATTTAACTCTACTGTACTGATTTATCACTGGCTTCACTTATATGCAGTTACATGTGTCTGCTGTTTGGCCAGAGTTATAATTGCTACATCCTGATGCACACTTCCTTTCCTGATCCTCTTCATGGGTCCTCTTTTAATCATAAAAGGTATGTTAAAATGTATAACAGATTAATTGGTCAGCTGTGCAGAGGCTTCAGGCTCGCCTTCTCCTTTAAAGGATTTCTTCAGCAGTAACATAATCCAGAGTCAGTTGTGAGTATTTGCACTGGTACAAAGCAAACAATAACTGTTGCTAGCTAACTGAGAAACTTTATTTTCCAAATTGTAAGCAAATATAGTTTAAAATGCTGCTTATATTACTGCTACAGTGTAACTCACTGTAACACAGTAACCAGAATTGTCCATCAAAATGAACAGTTTCAATTGGATCCCTGTCTCCTTTGTGCTCTGCCTCAAGGTCAAGTCATTTGATTCCATTCAGGTCCTCCAGTGTTTGTTCAGTGGGTGAGGAGGTGATGAAGTGATTGCAGATAAAGCATCAGGGATACAGTCTGAGAGGGTCTCAGAGTAAAACTGGTCATCCTTTATTGAATATGTGGAGAAGTTGTCATTTACTGAAGTATGACTTAATACTGTTTTTCTTTGTGTGTGTGTTTTTAAAGCCACCTACTCTCTGTAGCAGGCCAACACAAGCTGCACACAATGTAGCCCCCTGTTTTCTTTTGTTTTTTTAATGTTTTTTCTTTCTATTGTTTTCTGCCTTGTTCACATGGTAGGATGTTTGTGTGCATACATTAAACACTCTCCTGCACCCGGCTGGTTTGCCACTATGTGGCACAACTTGTTTCCCAACTGCAATGTTTGTAATCACAACTCAGGTTATATTTTTCTATATTTTTGTTAAACTGGAAAATTATTAATTAAAAAAAAAGTTAGTTGATTGCTCTGAGCGCAAACAGGTGACCCTAAATCCTCCTTTGGTTACACTTCAATAGGCTTAGGCTGCTGGGGGCTGCCATGATGCACTCACCATGTGTTTATACACACCTTTAATAAGTTGTTATTAATCTCTGGCTCTCTTTGACAGTTTTTTTGTTATCCTGGCTTCCTCTCATCAAATAGCTGAATTCCCTATAATGCACCACACACCGTGCTGATAGACCAAGTTTTCATTTACCTGTTCTTGGTGCAACAGTACAATTTCATGCCTGCCAAACGGACTGATCAACTGACAGTAATACATTTTCTGTGTTTTTTCTTCAACATGACATAAAAACAAAGAGTCTAAAGACACAATTTTATGAGTTCTTTGGTAAGTTGTGTGTTACATGTAGACATGATACTGGTTTATTCCTTTGGAATAAAATGTTTTTGTTTTAATTTTAAAAAGAAATGACCTTACCATCATTCTCTGCATGAAACCTGCTTGTTAATGCCTCTGTCGTGCTCTGTCTACAGCATCTCACTTCCTCTTTGCTGGCAGTGGCTTTCCTTACCTCCTTCGGGAGCTCGATGCTTTATGGGTACAATCTGGCTGTGGTAAACTCCCCTGCTGTGGTAAGACACACACTCACACTAACACAAACACACACGTGGAAATTAGTTTACTGAAATGCAGTTATAAGTGCATTTGTTTAGCAACTCTATAGCACCAGTCATATTCTGTATTGCCAGATATTTACATGTGAATATGCATAATCTGCTGGCAAGTGACAGGAATTTGGTTTTGGAAGCTTTCTGGTTTCATTTTGTCAAAGTTTCCATTTGTAATCCAAATAATATTGATTAATCATACAGCCACTCAAAATTGCCGCTTTCGGCCAACGTAGATATCCAAACGTTTCTAGCACAACTTCACCTCCTTCCAAGATGGAGAAGGACCAAGATTTTTCTTCTTATTTTTTCAAGTTTCTTTGACTGCTACCTCTAATTTTAATTTGTCTGCATTTTTCTGTGCACTTTTGAAACTGAATTACTTTTGGATATGTGGGGTGATTTCACCTTTAAATCTGTAGCTGTTCAGAGCGTATTTGGCCTCTGGTTCAACCAGCCAGTCAGCCGGTACCAACCCCTTAATTGCTGATTGTCAGCTTGTTTATGTGTGATTTGTTCGCTTAGATTTTTGTCTTTCTTTGAACACAAACGGTTAGATATTTTGTAAAAAAAAAAAGATGCTGTATAGACTATGTTACTACTATGTTACCTGATTACTTGATGTTCATCCTTTGGTGTTTTCTGTTTCCCCTCCTTGAGGCGAGTACATGCCCTCACAGTTACCCCAAGATAAAAAACAGTGATATTCTGATGTCGGAGTTTTCATAAACGCAGCTCTGCGCTGAAAACTGGTTCTCTGACTGAGCGGACCTAAACAAACTCAAGAGGCATGTTCTGACTTCTGACTGTGAAGTCATCTTATCAAGTCGAAGTTACACTGTTAAAAATGTAACATGATGTCACAAAGTTTGCAGATGTATTAAGAGCAGTTACAATCACAGCGATAGGGAAGAGAGGATCCTTGGGCCGGGGTTTGGAAGTGGTTGGCCTTCTGTGGTGGGTCGGGGAGCTGTTTGAATGGTCAC
Organism: Hemichromis elongatus; assembly: GCA_015108515.1. Taxonomy (NCBI): domain Eukaryota; kingdom Metazoa; phylum Chordata; class Actinopteri; order Cichliformes; family Cichlidae; genus Hemichromis; species Hemichromis elongatus. The sequence continues at coordinate 10,151 of VUQR01011643.1, forward strand.
CTAATGTGAAGAAACAATCCGTTGTGAATCCGTCGGGAGCGCTGCATAGTCGCTCATTAAGACCAGCTTAATTCCCTCCTACCTGTAAACACATACGGTTTTTGTACCTATAACCAGCTAACTAAATAATGAAAGAAAGAAATATTGCAGGCTGGACAAGTAATTGGGGGTTATGTGCCAGTTGTTGGATTTGGATTTGTGTCCCTTTGTGTCCATAAAGAAAGCAGGCATGACTGTGATCGTTACCACTATGACTGTTAATTTATTTGGAAAGTGTGAACAGTGAGGATTACCAATAGTTTTAAGTATAGAGCCAGAGGAGTGTTCTCTGCCTGAAATATTTGCATTGCATGAATAACAGGTATTGCAAGATCCAGCAATGAAAATGTTTAAATTTCAGTTTTTGCATTATATATAAGAACATTAGCAGCACAGTTAAATAATGGTTGTTGAAAAAAAAAGTCAGCAAAACTCAGAGGGAAAGCATCAATTTGCACAATGGCACTTAGAGGCGTTAGCAGTCATGGCCACATCATCCATGTCAAAGGTGGGGTATCGTTATTGTCAAACATCAGCTCACAGTTGGTCAGCCATTTTTAATGGCTGCATGAAGAGATTTACATAAAAATAAAACTAAGAATGCCGTTATTACCTCTAACTGTAATTAAAACCCTTTCAGACATACTTTCTGTCAGATTCTGATAGGGATGCCATTTGAACTGATACTTATGATACCAAAATCCTGAAGATTCAATGGTACCTTTGTTTTCTATTTAAGCTTTTTTGAAGTACTGAAGGTTCTGTGGGCGCTTTATGTACCGATGCTGCAATACTGTAAAAATGTGAACAAAATGACTACACTTTCTCCATAGAACTAAAGAGGTAGCAGCGAGATGCTGCTAGTCTAATGACTTTGATTAACTGATCATCAACAAGTCTGACCACCTCTATACATGTTTTAATGCAATGCCACAACCTTACCAGGAGAAGATGACCCATCAAACTCAAACAGAAATGCAGCATATCAACACCTTAAAACAACTCTCAGCACAGTAGTGGAGGGCTGATGATTTAGCCTCGTTTTTTAGACACAGGATGTGGATGCCTTCCTGTCATTGAGTAGACCATGGACTCCTCTGTACATAAAAGTATACTAAAGAATACTTAAGAATTAAGATGTTCCAATTGATCTGTACAGAGCTCAATCTGAACCCCCCTGGAGGCACCTTAAAAGAGATGTGCACAATAGAATGCACACAAATTTGTGTTTCACCTGAAGTCACCTGAAGATGTTTTATATTATATCTACTCCAAGCGTCTTTCACACGGCTGAACTCCTCGCCCATGATAAGGCCACACTCTTCAGAGAAAGCTAATTTCTGCCTCATGTATTTTTAATCTGGTTCTTTTGATCAACACAAAATTCCTGAGATACTTGAACTCCACTTGGGGCCACTTGGGGCATCCCTCACCTGGAGTGAGCACTCTGCCCTTTGCCAGCTGAGGACCATGGCCTCAGAGATGGAAGTGCTAATTCTCATATCTGCCACTTGAGGCTGCACACCACTCTAGTACGATCTGGAGGCCACCACCTGATGAAGCCAACAACATCACTACATCATCCACAAAAAGCAGAGATGAGATTCTGAGGTCATCAATCCTAACGCCACCTCACTATATTTCTCACTGAGGGCACCTCAAGACTGGAACCCAGTCCAGTCCCTCTCCAGGACACTGGTTTTAGAGCCCAAGCTGTTCCTTGAAGTTAGCCTGACATATCAAGCCTAGCCTCTCTCAACTTCACACACTAGCTCAGGCTCCTTCCTCACCAGAGATGTGACATTTCATGTCCCAGTTGCCAGTATCAATAGCCAGGGATCGGTCCCCCAGGTCTTCTGGCCTCGATGCTGCCTGAAACATGCTGCACCTGACCCCTACAATGCGTGCTGTGGGTAGTGGGCCTACAGGAGGGTTGCTTAGCCCCATGATCTAATGAATGGCCACCAGCCACTCTGAAGTGTAGGAAGGACAGATGAAGAAGCCATGCTGCTAGTGATTCAGTCCAGAGCTAAGCTAATAGCTATACTAGGCTAATAGATTTCTAAAGACATATTGAGGGAAAACTATGAATACAATTTACGGGTGATTCAGCAGAAAGTGTGATTCTGATCAAATATGTGAAGGTCGCACTATGAAAAAAGTCATTATCTAAAAGTTTGTAATTCATCCAGTTAACCGAAGTATTACAGTGATCCAATGGCAAACCACTACCACACATGAACAGAAGCCGTGCTGTGAAGAACAGTGGGTAACACAGAAAATGATTACTTAAAGTTATTGCTACTAATGGTAAAATAATAAGATAATCGACCTCTGATGGAGTAGTGTTCAGGTAGCTGCTCTGCTCTGTGTTGGTACAGGGCGTTGATGATGATAACAGTGGGTGGATTAAATTCTTAAACTTAGTTACAGCGCTTTCAGAAAGACATCTACTGTGATAAAATCTACTCCCCACTGCTGTGTAATCAATGATTGTAAATGTAAATGTTATCAGGAAGTGATCAGACAGGAGAGGGTTTTCAGGAAACACTGTTAAATGTTCAGTTTCTA
>VUQR01011644.1:252-32367 GCA_015108515.1 Hemichromis elongatus
GTGTAGGTCATTGGGTTGAGGAGACAACCCATGTGCTGCAATGCTATTAGAGAGGCCTGGGTTTGGTTCCAATCCAGGAACATATTGGTAAGCTAAAATTTGATATGTTGCTGTTTTAATGTCAGCGATCCCCTTTGTCAATAAATCCACACAAACTGTGTCTTTTGTAACAGTTTATAAATTAATCTAGAGTGTAGTGCAATGATATATGCTGTGTTCTTCATGATATTATCATCTTTCTTTTATGTCATAGAGGTTCTTTTCAATTAATAAGATGCCATAAAATCCTATGAGAAGGTCTCACCTGCATGTAATTGAGTTGGCAGTTGCTCTTGCTAAGAACTGAGGCAATACAGGTAAGCTACAGAAGCTGTTAATGTTACATAACAAATTTCAGCTAATGCTCAACTACTGTCTGCATGCATTTAAGATGCATTGTGAAGCATATCATACTGGAGGAAAAGAATCTGAGAGAAATACTGTAAAGAGCCTTGGAACTGGTGTCTCATACATTAACATAATGATAATGCTGGGATGTTACATTCATGGTTTACATGCTTATCAGCATGCAAAACAGAGCCAGGTTGATTGGAATGTAATCAAGTGTGCAGGCAATTGATCATAAACCATGTTACTAGATTTCAACTTTAACTTGACAGCAGTGGCAGATCAAATGTTTTGAACATTCAGTATTTGTTGCATATATGATGCCAGTCTTTTAACATATATAAATACTTTTGTAGGCCGTAATTGTGGAAGAGGAAATGTAAAAGTCAGCGAAGGAAAGTGTTTTTTTTTTCTTTTGGTCTAACTAATAAACAATAGCTCTATTATATATTATTTAAATTTTATTAAATTTTATTTTATTAAATTTACCTGAACCTAAATATTTTTCGGCATTTTTTAGAGTATTTCTTCATGTCATTTCAGTATAACTGAGTGCTACTGATTCCTATTAATTAACACTTTAACACGCTCAACACCAGGAACTGAATAAGAAACATGTCATTGAAAGCTGAAACCTTTTGTCTGTAGCTCCAGTGTGGGTTACAAAGTCTAATTTCAGGCGTGACCTGCACCTCAATTCAGGCAGTTGAGTGCAGCTTAAGAAGGTTGACGATCGACAACACACTTCAGTAAAAATGAGTTCTCAGCTAGTGCTCTGTCCTGTCGCTGGGATAATACTAATCAGTTCACTTATATGCTGCATGGGTATGGTGGGACGGGCGATGGCACTTGAATCCACACATCTACTTGACTCCGGATGATTTGCAAGTGGGAGTGTTTGCCCCTACATATTCATCCATATGTGTGTGTTCACTTCACACTTGAGCGAGTAGCATCTGCCTGCTGCATCACTTGACTGGCACTCTGCTTCTGTTTTATTCCTTCCAGAGTGCCGGTGGCAGGTTGCAAAGTGGATTTATCTGATCTGCACCATGTGTGAGAGTATAATGATATGTACACCTGCCAAAATGTCTATTTACACGCCCAGCACCCATATGCGTTTTCATACTGTTGTGTGCGTGCGCGTGTGTTATTTGGTCTCAAGCATATCGGTGGGTGCATTTTCATTTTCAACTCCCTCGACTTCCTCCGTCACAACCAATGCCGACTCTTATTCTTCTTGATTTAGCGGGATTAGATCAAAACTTGCTGACGGAGGGAAAAGAGCGGGCAGCCTGACGTCTTAGGAGACAAAGCATGAGCAGACTTTATTAGCAGGGGGTGCATATGCAATAGATGTGTTTGTGTGTGTGTGTGTGTGTGAGAGAGAGAGAGAGAGAGAAAGAAAGAGAGAAAGAAAGACCAGTTTAGGATTTGTTGTATCAATGACAAAATACCTTTTTTCTCCACACAACAGCTGTCTGATGGTAAAGACTTGTTTTAGAGTTACAGTTAGAAGAAACAGGATTTGCTTTTTGCTTTTAGTTCGGAGCTGGGGGTGGGTACTTCTACAGAGGTTTTCATCTTCTCTGTGCTCTGTACACAGTGTCAAATCAGTAGAAAGGCTATCATGTGACTCAGGTAGGCAAACGCTCCTCTTTCATTTCTTTCAGTGTACAACTGTCAGAAAAAGCGTTCCATTCATAGTGCCCTACTGTGGTCTTCAAAGTTGAACTGCCTCCATTTGTTCTAATCGACTACAGGTAGCTGGTATAGTTATTCGATTGCAAAAAGAAGTCAGATTGTACAGATATCTGTAGGGCATGTCCTTTATATCCCTTGTTTATAAGCTGTTTATGACTCCTGGTGGGTTTGTGGTCCAAGCTGCTACTATCAAGTCATCACGTCAAAATAATGTCAGTCAGTACATGTTGTCACAATGGAAGTTCACTAACTCATTGATGACATCATGGTGGCTACATACATCTTTTATGTACAGCCTATTGAGCATTTTTTTTTTTTTTACTTTTGCATTTAAGCCATTATTATCCGTCTTGTACAGAGAAGTGTACTGGGTCAACGCCGGTCCTGCAGTGGTGGAACAGCTCTAATATTAGTAGAGGAAGACCGACTAGGGTTCTGATCAGAACTTATTTCCATGTCATCAGGAGCTTTTATTGCACTCACAGTAATGTAAGAAGCCGGAGCTAGCACACTGATCAGGCATAACATTATGATCACTGACAGGTGAATAACACTGGTTATCTTTTCGTCATGGCACCTGTTAATGGGTGGGATATAATAGGGAGGGAGGTTAGAGTGATGGATAGAACGCACATGGCTGGCCGGTTGAGTTGTGTCGCCTACTGACGGCTGTGTTGGCAGCAAAAGGGGGACCAACACAATATTAGGCAGGTGGTCATAATGTTGTTGTTTGTTTGCTTTTGTTTTTTCATGGCATTTTGTTGTTTTGGTTTTACTTTGGAGTTGGTCTGCAGTGGCAGAGAAAGGCATTTGGTTGCACGGTTAAGGTTAGGTGGAATGCTCAAACATACTGCGTGTGTGTGTGTATGTGTGTATATACATGTATTTCGTATTTTTGTAAGACGCCTCTCTCTTTCTAACTTTTATACTCACTCTCTCAGGCCCTGATGTCACCTGTATAAATCCTTTTCTGATTTTTTTATTTTTCCTTTTTAATCTCACCATCCGGCTCATCCAGCCTCTTCCTCACTCCCACTTGTTTCTTCTTCTCTTTCTTTCCCTGACCGGCCGCCCCTTGTGACTAACATGTCACTTTCTTCTTCCACCTTGCTGCTCCATCTTTCTCTCTTGCACATTTCCCAAGCGTCTCTAATTCTCTCTCTTTCTGCTTTAGCTCTTTATCTGAGAATTTTATTATCTATGACAGGAGTGTTGAATTTTTCCTCTTCCTTCTTTCATCTCTGATTTATCCCTCCATCCCTACATTATTCTGTCTCTCTCCCTCCCTCCCTCTCTCTCTCTCTCTCTCCCTCTCTCTATTGGTGTTTATGACGCCCTGAGGCTCCCTTATCTAGTGCACCCTGCCTTGGCTGATAACTGGGGCCTGTCAGCTGCTTCTAGCATGGCTGTGTACACATGGTGTTTGGGTGCAGATGAGTGCTTGTGTGTAAAGATTGTGCTGAATGGTATGCACGTATCTGCCTTGTGCGTGTGCGCATGCATGAGAAACTTTGCCCATGCAGACAGATTGGCTCCCCCTGGGTGTAATCAGAGGCAAATGTGGAAACAGATGATTACATGGATGTTTGACTGTTTGATTATGCTATATGTGTGTGTGTGTAGGTGCACAGCTATCATTTGATTGAGCTGAGAATTAAGAACATGCTGATTTACCACAGTATTTATTTTATCTGGCATTTTCTATATATTTTTTTTCAATATTTCATCTACATTTCATACTCTGGTAAACATACAGTATACAAATATAAGGTACAGACACACAAACCTACACCGACACCCTCATAGCACTGAGGTAACATGTGAAGCTGGCTTGTCTTCCTAAAATGGGAGCATTATACCGCTCGCAGCTGCCTCCAGGGTCCATGCATAAGAGGATCAAGCTGGTGTTGCACAATTTTGTCATCATGTCACGGTGATAAACTTAACCAAATTCCACTCGAAGACTTTTAAGGATGAAACTTTTTGATGTTTCGTTATGCAACAGCAAGGCAACATTTTCGTGACACTTAGGACTAAGATTTTTTCTCACCTCTTTATATTTGCATGGCCCACCTCTGAAATTGTTTATAGTAAGTCACAGTTGTAAATGTCTGAAGAGCTCACCATATGTGTTGATGTTGTGTGCACAGGTCCACAGCACAATCACGATAAAAGACTTTGATGCAAGAGCTGCCAGAGCAGATTTTATATAAGAAACTAAGGAAAATGTATAATATATAACTTTGAGCCTTACGGTAATAGCCTGCATTTAGCAGTAGACTCTAGAATAGCCATGGTACATTTGGACGAAATGCCAAACAATACAACCATCAGTCTCTTTCCTTTTTCTTTGTTATGATGGGATACACACAAAGACACACGCACATGCACACTGTGTAGTGTTTGTCGCTGTTTCAGCTGCTAACATTCCCATCCCGCTGCTGACCCTTTCTAACCCTTTGTCAGCCAGAACAGTGCCGATGACATCAGCTGTCAGCACTGACTGGGATGCCCTTGAACTTCTGTGTCATTCATACAAATACACAGACACAAACAGATGCACAGACACAAAAATTAATCCACACTGAAATCACAGACAAATGCATTTCTGCAAACTGTGTACATGCATCCAATCAGCCACACGTCCGTGTAGCCAGTAATCTGTGTTTGCAAGCTGAGGTGAACCTTTGCCTCATAATTTTGATATCAAAAACCTTTGGATGGTTTTAATAAGACAAATTAAATGAAATATTGCAAAAACATTTCTATGCTTGGCTGAGGTGGAAAAGTTGGTGTATAAATTAAAGCAAAATGCAGCAATGTTAAGTCGAATCAGATATAACAAATTAACATGTGTATCTGCTTTAAACTTGCACCGAAGCTTTTAATTTGCACAAGAGATTAAAGATCATGGGAGGAAAAAAAAATGAAAAGGTCTGCATGAAGACGACACCAAGATCTTTTAATTTGTACTATAAGACAAATCAAAAAATCTCTTAAAGGTCACATTTCCGTTGTGTTTTCCACCCTGTGTTCATTGCAGCTCTATTAAGGCTGAATGATTTGACTGCCTGCCTTTTTAATTATTGTCAGCTTGTCACATCATCTTACCACCTTCTTTTGCAACACTACACTACACTGGGATGGAAACCTGACTATATCTCAGCGTTCAGTACCAATACGTGCTTACACATGCTGTTCACAGAAATGAACAGAAAATAACCTTTGTGTCGGTTTCTGCAGTTACCACGAACCACTGAGTAGGATTGGCAGAGTAAAATCTCCTTACAAAGACACATACAGTACAGAATGCAGTAATAGACGTATGGGCAAAATGACAGATTTCAGCTCTTCACAAGCAATACACTGTGTGTTATCGCTCATTGTGTGCTTTTTGTGCTCTAATAACACGCTGCCAAAATGCTCCTTGGGAAATCAATACAGGCTTTTGGTATTGAATGAAGTAACTACAGTATATAACCCCATACACAAGGAAACGGAACTAGTAATACACACACAAGCATAAAACTTGCTAAAACATATATAGAGAATGTATACCTACAATTTAATTTACAGTAAACATTTATGAGCTTATTCAGGTGGATATTGTTTTCGGTTAAAATGTTCATCATGTTAATGATTACTTTGAACATCACAGTTTTAGAAAAAAGAAATTAACACATTAAAACATTTTATATGGAGGTCTGAAAAAAAAAGGCTTCATCACGGCTAGATATTCACAGGAGATGGTAGAGCCACTGAGCTCCTCTGACGTAAGAATCACTTCAGTGCAGATGTATTTCCATTTTTTTCAATTGCTTTGACATCGCCATGACAACGACAGACAATTTTACCTTTATTTTATTAATTAAAAAGCAACTGTACGGAGTCACAAACAGATATTACTGTGGAAACGTTCTTAGTTAAACATCCTCTCACAGTCATTTCAGTGCATGTGTTTGTGTGTCTGTATATATCTTCATTCAAAGAGCTTGTTGACTTGATGCCAGCCAGGAGACAAGAGGACCCTGGGTAATTGGACTCCAGTGAAGCCCTGCATGGCACTGGAATAGTGTCTGGGATTGCTGCCATCCTCTATGTGTGCATCTGTGTGTCAGTGCGTGTGTGTGTGTGGAGGCTTCCATGTGTGTGCATGCAATTTTACAGCTTTAACATTGTAGTCCAGTGTAAGGGAAAAGTGAAGAACGAATAGTTGGACTAGTTGTTTAATTACATTTGCAGTAACTTGCTGGTCTTTCTTTCTTTAAAAAAAAAAAATAATTGAACTCCCTTTGGGCATCCTGATGTGTATGAAAGTCCAGACAATGCATATGCTTGACCTTTGAGTAGCGTACGTGTTAAAGAGCGGGAGTTGTAAAGTGTTCACACAGAGATGACATCATTAATAAATCTTAATCTCACACTGAGGAAGAATCACCACAGTCATAAGCAAACACAAGACACTAGCTAGCACCTTTCTTTTAAGTTGTGAGCTATGCATGCTAAAACTGATGGATGCAAATCTGGAGTTTATGTACAACCTGATGACCCGCAAACAGCAATAAGGTCAACCGAGGGGCGTTTTTGCTAGCGTCTAAATTTTTTGCATTATATTTAGTTTGAGTTTCATGTCAGTTGTCCAAGAAGTTGCAAAAGCTTCAAAAGACAAATGGATCTGAATGATGCATTCTAGTTTAGTATTGAGTTCAACACTAAAGTATAATCAGCACATTATTAGTTTAAAATAACTACACATACAACAACGTGCTGTGGTATTTTGTTTTACTGAACTAATGGCCCAGCATGCATTACTATTTCACCCCTGAATATTTTTGCCACAAGCCTTACATTCTCTGTATTAAACACTGTTGCTGTGCATAAAAAAAGCAGTACATTCAGATGTACTTGAATGATATTGAGTTTCACTGTACAGTTTGTGTTGTTAACAGCGGTGCTGAAAGGGCAAATGTAACAGACATCTGATTCATCTGATTTTCGCAAAAATATACCAAACATTCGGTCAGGAATTCATTGTATCGTCAGCGAAAATGTCCTTCAGTGTTTCTTAACAAAAGATATATATATTAAAAAAAAAAACATTTCAAGAACAGCTAAATCATTTTCTCTCTTGGCCAATATGCTATGGTTGAACAGCTGCCAAAGGAGAGGGATTAGAGGCAAAGAATAAAAGAAACAGGCTGCTGGGAAATGAGGAGCCAAGAGCTGATTGTATTTTACCATGCTGCTGTTTTCTCAGCTGGTGGCTTACACACACACACACACACACACACAAAAACACACACACACCACCTTAATTTCTGTCTCTTTCCTTTTGCTGGAGTTTTATTCATCTGAATTTTAGTTAATGTTAATGTACAGTAATATACACCCTTTCTCGCCTTCTCTATTGTGCACTTCTCACATATGTTATATATAATACAATAAATGGGCTTAGGGTGTTAAACCAATTTAAGTAGTAATTTTAAAACACAGCTTATGAATGTTTGACCTTATTCAACTTTGAAGAAGTGGTCAGAGGCAAAGAGTAGCATGCTATTTAGAATCTGCATGTTTCATTCCCTATATGCCTTTAAGTTGTCAATGCAAACAATGGAAGTAAGAAGCATTGATTTAAATAGCTTTATATACATTTATTATTACTTTAACCTTCAGATCAAGAGATTGAAGGATTAGAGAAATATTTATATGGTAATTGGCATAGGTTGACAATACACACCACACTTAAGAATTATAGGTTAAAAGGCTTTTTGTCAATTTACAACCATTAAATCGTTAAATTGACCCTGAAGACCTTTGTGGATGTAAGCCAAAACTTAATGCATTGTCAACATGACCCTGACTTTACGCCCCCAATAAACATGCACACACGCACAAATGATACCAAAAATGCAATCTCCCTGGTGCAGGTAATAACCCAAAGTGGACAAGTTCAACAACAGCAAAAACAATGGGGGGGAATGGGTGGGGGAAAACAGAAAAAGACTGACTATTTTGGAAGTCAGTTAAACAGGAGGGGGAAAAATCAAAAAACGAAATTATCACAACGAATCCCAGTTTAATAGATCAGAGTTGAACGTTGCTACAATGATTCCATATTTGTTGGAGACCAATTTGAAAACTTGAATCACATTCTTTGATCATCAAATAATAACACTGTATGCACACAGTGTGAAATTAATTTGCAGAATATGGCCAATGTAAGCAGCATTCTTTTCAAGTCTGACTATGGTTACATTCAGGTTGTGTTCTGGTGCACAATGCCTGAAAATGATGATTTCCTGGATCAAAAGAATGATGAAGAATGATGCTGGTTCAGCTTTATCTCTGTAGCCTATTAACAGATGGAAACCCTTTTTGTTTCAGTATTTACATACTGGAAATGTGAGCTTTTTAGGATCTCCTTTGGAAAGAGGTTTGCTGTTTATTGATAAATTTATTTGGGGATTGATAAGTGCCAGGCATCCCGGTTGTATTACTCATGCAAACATGAGTAATACAATTGCTGGTGGTGATGTCTATTCTTCTAAAAAAAAAAAACAACTGAATTTTAGTTACAAGAATTTAAATATTTCTTAATTGTTTTTATTGTTAACGTTTCTACATTATTTGACTTTTAAATATCTCCCTACCTCACCCCTATCCTTGTGCAAGTCCCCCCAAGCCCCACTTAGACTGCTGCCCCTGTGAATCAGACCCCAGTAAGCAGTGGATGAATGGATAGCTGGATGAATAATGTGAATCTGATTGCAAAATGAAAGACTAAACACTTCCAACTCGTACTCTATGAAACAGCCACATGCTGCATTCTCGTTTTTACCCTCCTCTGATTTTAGTTAGCGGCTGCCATCAAAGCTCCTGTAAGTCATGCTTTGCCACAGTATAAAATTACCCTTTGGATAAGTACTGTAGCCAGAGAGACTCCGATGTAAAACTAGCACAGCAAGATGAAATTCACTGGGGGTACAAATTGTATTACAGCCTCCATTAGCCTTCGGCCTCATCTGTCACAGAAGTAAGACCTAAGTAAGAGCAAGCAGACCATTCACAGGTCAAATATCCAATAGTAGGTCTGTTGGCACAGTAGCAGAGAGGTTCTAAGTCAATCAATGAGTTGAAACAGAGTCAAACAAGGATGGAAAACAAGTCACAGTACAGCGAACAGCAAGAAAAATATCTTTTCTCCTTTGGTTTGTGCTGTGTGTGCTCCTGCGTGTGCCTCGAAGGTCTTCTTGTAATTGAAATAGACTTTTTGGAACTGGTGGCAGCGTAGGTATCAACAGACATTCCTGCTGACGTTTGGATTTCACTACAGCAATCATTGTTCATGCGCATATAAGCGCTTATTATATAGCGTAACCTGGCATTTTCAACACAATCTCCACACATCATCACCACTGACCATCTGTTGTTATTGCTGATGGTGCTGCTGTGGACAGTTCAGCCAGGTCATTACAGATTTGTTTGAATTATGTTTTGCCAGAAAAAACACCCATCCCAGTACAGACTTGCATAATTTTGATTGAACTCAGCATCACCCATCATGTACTATCTGATCAATAAACACACCTATAAATTCAGCTTTCATAGATTTGTTTTTGCTTTACTCCAGGGAATCAGATTTTGAACTCTGATAAGAGAATGTCTTTCCCGGACAAGCATAAACGTGGTTCTGCATTCATCACTGCAGTCACCCAGCTTTTGTGCAAGGACATTTTAAAACTATCTTCACCTTACATTTTTTATTTTGTAACAAAAGCAAAGTGAAATGGTTTTGTGTGAGTTAATAATGAATGCATGCTCTGGGTTTTTTTTTTCTTTTTTTAGTCATTCTCATGTCTTGGCTGTCTGTCTTGTTTTTCTGCTTGTATAAAGTGAGTATTTTGTGTGTTTGTGTTGCAGGTTCCTCGGCGTGCCCCCAGGCAGAGGCAGTTGCCCACTCACTGGTCCGCTGCCCTTTGACCTCATTTACACAGACTACCATGGCCTGCAGCAGATGAAGCAACACATGGGGCTCTCACTCAAAAAACACAAGTTAGTCAATCTGCATTGGTGTGTGTGTGTGTGCAGTGTTGGGAAGGTTGCTTTTAAAATGTATTCCACTACAGATTACAGATTACATGCCCCAAAACTGTATTTTGTAACGTATTCCGTTACGTTACTCATTGAGAGTAACATATTCTGAATACTTTAGATTACTTAATATATTATCATGCTTTTTACAACTACATGAATGTAGTATTGCTTTATGATTTATTATTTCTATTATTTAAGGGTACTCTACATACCAAAACCAACTAGGTTTTTAAATCTTAACATAAAATGAGTAACAGTAGGGTGGACATTAGGTAAGGCTGTACTTTTTGCAGCAATCTCGTATAGAAAATTATTTTGGGCATATATAAAACAGGTCTGCGGATCTGAACTGTAGTAAAGGGATCTCTGGCTAATACATCAGGTTCTGTGTCGGGCTCGTAGCCAAAAACTAGCTTTACTTTGTTGTCTGGGTCAACTTTGCTAGCGAGAAACAGAGAGAGGCATTGAAAGGCTACTCCAACGCAACTTATTGTTTCGGAGGAAAAACCAAACACAGTGTACAGTCTAGCCCTAGTACCTTACTTACAACTGGGCTCGTCAGGCACTCTTTTTGGCTGCAGTGGTTATTATTATATTTACATGCTTCTATCTCCCGTTTCTCGTCGGTGACACTTTTCGACTCTCCTTTTTCTCCCTCCCTCACACTGACAGACACATAAAGGGGTATGGGGGTGAATTCTTCCTGCAGCACGGACTATACTACCCATCAGGCTACATTGTTTAGGGATATGCCTGTAACACTCTGCCTATTACTATCATATTAAATCATTTTTTAAATAATAATTTTAAAAAATATTTCTTCACATCCTTATTGCATGTTTTGTTTGGGTTTCCACCTGGATGGAATTACCAGAAATAGAGAGGGCATAGCCTAACATATGAAACAGGAAAAGAGCACCATGTAATCCATTTATTTCAACAAAGTAACTGTATTCAGAATACCGCCTATTTAAAGAGTAACTGTAACGAAATACAGTTACTCTTTATTTGTATTTTAAATAGGTAATGGTGGTAGATGTATTACATTACTCCCCAACACTGTCTTAGTGTGTGTGTGTGCGCGCCTTTGAGATTGAGTATCTCCACTTTTCGTTGTGTAATATATGTGCTGTTTTACCTGTGTGTAGTGGCTTGTGTGTGTGTGTGTCTGTTTGTGTGAGTTTATAGGCTGTGTTTATAGATTAATTATTGCTGGTAATAAGGCATACATGTCTTACTGTAAGTCATTTAGCTTGTTAAAATCACACTCTTGTATTGTTACACATACAGACAGTTGCACACACACAGGGACACACACTAACTCCCACTTACACACATAAAAACACGCTCACTGTCCCTGTAATCATGCATCCCCTTCCAGGTAGAACAGGCTCAAAGTGCACAAAATGTCAAACACGTTAGAGTTTGTTTGTTGCTGTGCAGTCGAATGCACAACATGCATACACACACGCCGGCACCGGCATGACCTGTCATGCTCCATTACCCTGCACATCAGTAATAATGAAAAGCACGTGTAGTACAGTAGTAGAGGTGCATGTAAAATTGAAAGCTTGTCATTGGCATACGTGTACTAATTACCCCACAGGAACATAAAAATCTGTTCATCTGAGCACAGTTTTCCAGTCAAAGCCTGTTTCAGCAGCTTATTATTACTGTTTGAATGCGCTCAGAGACGTGCTGAGTGGTTAAGAGGTGATTAAACATGAAAAGAAGTCGAGAGAGAAGAAGAGGGGTTATTTTTTGAGCTGTTAAAGAATTGTGCTAATGGCTCTTGGCATTGTTACAAAGATTCAACAACTTGGAAAACTAGGCCATGACAGTTATGAGACCGTGGCAACAAAAACATAAAGAAATACCCAAAACAGGAATTTAAAGTACCGCAGTGCATTTGAAAAAAAAAAACAAAAACAAAAGAAGACGAAGGAGAAGAAGAAAAGAAACTTAGCTGCACATTCCTGCAGAGCACAGCATTATGAAGCCACATTATCTTCAGAGGACTTTCATGTTGTTGCCTCAGAAACAAACAAGAATGAAAGTCTAACTTTCGCCTTGTCCACTCCAGCTCCTTAAAAACAGCTTGCAGTCACTACCCTCTGTCCCACTATCATTTTTTCTGGTCCACTAAACTGGCATTTGTCTGACCCCTGCATGTGATAACGGCAATTGACATTTTGCTTTCCCTGTTTTGGCTTCCAGCATAAAGAAGCAGCAATGAAAGATAAAAGATGGAGGGGGCATGTGTGAGTAGGATGCCAACTGAAAGTGAAACAGTAGGAGAGGAGAGTAAGGACGAGATAAAACAGCGATGGTACGCGCAGATTGAACACAGCACGGAGAAAGAAAGATGCCACAAGACGGAGGAGAAGAAGTTACCTGGAGTCAACCTGGCACCACATATAAAGGGCCACTCCATGTATTTTTAAAATCCAATTATGGGTGAGAGAAATGGATTAGTGGTGAGCTAGGGAGCCATTTTCCCAGCACACAACCTTTTTTTCGTCTCTTTCTCGCTCCCGCTCTCTCACCATTTGTCTCCCTTCTCGTGAGTTGTCTCGTACACACACAAAACCCCGCATTTCCACCCGACAGACAGTCAGCACCTAATTGCTTGCTGAGGTCAGCGGTTCTTCACTCCGTCATTACCGTGTGGAGTCTTGATTTCTGCCTCCACTAACAGGATGTGGCTTTTAGTGTTTGCAGGAGACAGTCTTTTGTTCGCCCAGAAGGCTGCGGTGAAAGAATTATCTGAATGTTCCAGCAACACAGGCACAGAAGCAGGAACATCTATCTTCACTTTCATGAAAGGATACACTTTAGTGATGTTAAATATATGAAGGGAATGAACAGAGGATATTAAGTCCCATGTGGATCCATATTAACACACAGCTCTCAAGAATGCAATCAAATTTGCATTCGAGCAAATGATATCTAGCATATGCCATTAATTAATACTGCTGTAAAGCCAGAGAGCTGAGCTTAGTGGATCAGTGCTTCATGCTTAATATTAACCCAGCAATCCCCAGTAGTGCCGGATAGGTCGATAACACCCACCTACCACCCCCTTTTCTAACTCTGTCCTGATCTCTCCGCCCCGCTCTCGCTCTCTCCCACTTTCTATCTCATTCTATCTCTCTCACCTTGTCTGGTCTAGTTGAGTCTCTTGCACTGAAAGGAATCATTAATCAAGTGCTCTGTGCTTTGGGACCCTTCAACTCCCTTTAATTACTTTTGTTATATGTTCCCACCAACATCCACAGTCATTAATTATGCCCGAACGAGACGGTGCCGTCCAGTCCAGCGTGCTGTTTGGAATCACATGTACTCCTGTGTGTGAGCTCATGCACATTCGAGGGTATATTAGTGCACGTGTGCCATTAAAGATGGTTAAAGCTGATAGAGTTGAAATCAAAACCATCTCATCTGATAGTACGACCAGCATTATTGATTTCCTCTGCATGATGAATTCACTGCTTTGAGATCGGAGATCGGAGCAGATATCAAGGGCGAGGCCTGCAACAAAACACAAATAACAAAGTGTGTTGCTAAAACCGAAGGAAACCATCAGTATGCGTACGTGTAAGTGTAATACAGTTAAGTTAACAGATTGATGAGGAAGTATTGCTAAAATCCCTGCACTTTAAAAGACAGAGTCATTTTGTTAATGCTAATACAGACAGACGGAGTGATTAGGTAGCACTTAATCAGTAGGATTACTATCTTTGCTGAGGTGCAATAAAATTCCTATCAGTATTCATTTACACAAATCTCCTTAAAAGGCAGTGATGGCAACTGTCAATGCTGTAGTTTCATATATTTTACTAAGGGTGGGGCATATTTGTGCTGTGTGCATACATACATAATACTGTAGATGAAGTCAACAGTTTTTGTCTGAAAAGTGTGAGCCCGTTCTCACTCCCGAGGCGTAACATCCCAACGATTTGTCACGTCCCCAGGTGTGCCTGACGAACGCAAAAGTTGACCTCCCGCGTTCTTATGCTAAGCACCGGGTTATGGATGAAATCCAGTAG
Source organism: Hemichromis elongatus (assembly GCA_015108515.1). Classification (NCBI taxonomy): domain Eukaryota; kingdom Metazoa; phylum Chordata; class Actinopteri; order Cichliformes; family Cichlidae; genus Hemichromis; species Hemichromis elongatus. The sequence goes on from VUQR01011644.1 coordinate 14,487, forward strand.
AATGACGGTCCCGCGGTAATCCACGTTCCAGCCATGTATTCCAGCCCTAACCATAACCTAATTCCTAACCTTAACCAACACTTTAATGACATTAAATCGTGTTTTCCCAAGCGATTTTAAGATAATGAACTCACATGTGTTGATTGAGTCCAAGCGGTTCTCATGTTTCCTCTTTTTTTTCTCATCTCATCATTTAGGAACGTGTTGGGTGCCCCGAAGCGTGATATGTTGACAATTTGTCACCTAAAATGTTAGCCTTGAGTGAGAAGGTGTTGAAAGTGTAGAAGATTAATCAAGTAAATTAATGCTCCAAAACTTCATCAAATGTCAGAATTGTTTGAATCACAACAAGAAAAAAACATAACCATAATATCTAAAATCAATAAGTTGTGTTTTCGACACGTCATTCTGTTTCCCTAACATTTTATCTCAACAGCTCAACAAACAAAAGAGAAAAACGGAGATTGAGAATGTGGGCAGAGGCTTCTGGGTCGATTGCAGTAAATGGGCAGAATTAGTGAATAACTCATGAGGAATACTTTGTAGTTTGTATTTCTCACTGTTGATTGTTGGTGTACTGAGGTTGGTCAGTGAGTAAACAGCTGTATGCTGGTCACCAGCTGGGTAACAAATCTCTGCTTCTCTCTGCGAAAAATGTGTGGAGCAGTGTAACTGACCCCAATCTTAATGTAAGTGTAACCAAACACAAGAAGGAGAATGCTCAACACAGGGTTAGACAGGGCACAGAAACTGTTTCTTAGGTACTTTTACAATTAGTAGTTCATTCATCTTGAATAACAGCTGACCTCTAACAACTAGTGATATTCACAGAGCGGTGGAGAGCGCCGTTGCAGTATGATGCTTTCTCACTATTACACCTTGCCTGTACAGGAGGCATGTGGTGAGCAGCATGTGAGGTCTATGCTTTAGCAGGAAAAATGGCATTGTAATTACACAAACAAAGCACAGATGTATACATCATTTTATTAAAACATTTTTAAAAAGACAGAATCTTAATGTAGCTCATTACATCTGCGACACAGCAGTCTTCGGAGCAACTTGGAGAACGTGTTGTTTTGCTAATTACTGACGTATCGCAGCAGTCAGGTGATTTAATTTAGATAATTATTGGTTTGATTATATCCTTATTTCAAACATAAAAATTAGTCACTCGGGTAGTACCTGTTGCTGTTGAATTATTGCTTGCATTATTTTTAAATTTGCTCATTATTGAATGTTGTTGGTATTGTCCACTGACGCCCAGTTTCTTACAATCCCCCACATTACATTTGCATCACAAGACTGCAGGTGACAATGAACCATCCTGCCATATTCGCCTCACCCCAGATGACCGGCGAGTCTCGCTGAGCAGCCGTTTAACCCAGATTAGCCCCATGCTCTGATCTCCCAATAGATATTCAGCTCAGCTACTCCTACGCTTATCCCCTCTTCTTCCACTTTTTCCCCTCCCTTTGGGACCTCTTATCTGGTGGCAGAAACATTTTCACCATTTCAGAGCGGTCGATATGTGATGCCGCATGTTGGAGTGAGAGAGGAAGGAAGACGGGCTAGAGACGAGTGAACGTAACATTTGTTATTAATAATTCATTATCAGCGTTCGGATGCCCTTACAAATATAAGCGCAACATTTTCTGCAGAATTTCATCCTGAGAACTTTGAATGAACAACGCACCGATGCTTGTCGTTTCTTGTTTGTTTGTTTATTTGTTTTCTTGCTGATACGTTCCTCTCCAGGTTAACTTTTCCACTTTATTGGTTGGCCTCTTGGATACTGCAGTAGCTGACAGAAATATCTGAGAATTGTCAAACAAGATTGGGGTGTCACCTTGTCTGTAAAAAGAATAAAATGCCCAGAGGGGAATATTTTTCATGCTGTCAATACTGAAGCTTCTGAAACTGTGTAAATGCAAAAAAAGAAGAAAGTGAGACAGAGAGAGCAAGAGAGAGAGACATCTAGGTATTCTACCTAAACACAGTTGCAGGAAGTCAGATTCTAAGCTTTAAAGCCTGGACAGCCTCCATTTCTAACTTATTTGTTTAACACATTTATGTAAGTGCATTGCATACAAAAAACTATTATTAAGAATTGCTGAAGTTCTTGCAAACACTATAGTGCTGCTAATGTTGCTAAACTGAAGCGACAGGTTGCACTGATTTTATCCAATTGTTGCTCAAAAGCTTTCAGGCTTTGGTGAAGGCTTTTCAGACAGCAAATGAGTGTTTTTTTTAACACACTATTTACACCAACAACACATACCCAGGAAAAAAATCCATCATAGCAGAGCCAGAGAAACCAATTTCTCCACTGTAAACAGCTTAAGTAGGAAAAAAAAAACCTAACCTCTGGCATAAAATGTGAACGGTTTGCTTCACCGCTGTGTCGGAGAGCATCTGCCTGTCAAGGGGCTGCTAAGATGTGAAAGGCAATGGCCAATTGAAAAGAGCTGGCAGGCTGGGTTTTTCTGCAGATACAAACTTGTTGCAGTTTCTGAAAAGCAAATAAGTTCACGAAGCTAACCTGAAGTAAAATCGTAATGCACCAATGCTGGGGTCTGAAAATCGTTACACATGTGCGATACAAGAAGAGTCACGTGCCTGGAAATTGTTTTCACTGTTTTTTTCAGTGATGTAATATTTGCGTTCTAACTGCTCTCCAGATGCAGAATGTTTTTATTCCCCTATATCTGTCTCTTTTACACACTCAGACACACGGTTATCTGCCAGGAAAGACTCAGAGCTGAGGAAGTGGACTCTGCTCCTTTAGCTCTCTCTAATCCCCCTTGAGCCCACATACTGGCCAGATTTAACACAGTCGCAAACAAGGGCACAGTGAGCGCTGCGTCTGTGTGCGCGTCTGTCTGTGGTGAATGATTCTGTTATGAACCTCAGTTATGCTTCAGCGCTTTGCCACGAAGCATCCACCTGGAAACTCGATCAGCAGCTCATCGCACCTCCGACCTCCAAAAATTGTTTTTTTGTCATTTTTATGTCAAACCTGCCACACTGCTGGTTGCTTGTGTTATTTTGGTTATTTATCTGATACTCCAGTGGCAGCTTCTTGCTTTTCTTCTTTCACGTTTGAGAAACCTGATGGCCTTGTACTGTAATTGTGGCATTCCACCTGAATGACCCGCTGCTCAAATTTAAATATAAAATTTTACATATATTCAACATGAAGTATGCTCTTTAGAACCTTTTCGAATTGGTTTGATATATTTTATACTTTTTTTAGCTAGGCACTGCAGTTGGTCCATCCGGTGCTGTAGTGTTAACACATTTTGCTTGGCAAGTGAAAGGTTGCTGGTTTGATTCCAGCTGGAGATGCAAATCCCCTTTTGGGTTGCATCACAAAGGGCATCTGGTGTAAAAACTACTAAACCAAACATGTGGCACTACCCACTCTGCTGACCCCTTGTGGTAAGGAAGCAGCCGAAAGCAGCTTTAGCTCGGCAATCCAGGTGATTTTGTGTGTATACTTGTGATTGCTCATCGTTGGCTGTCGGCTAGTGCCAGTGAAAACCAGAAAGATTTGTGACATATTCACCAACAAACTTTAATCTAGAGTACTACAAATGATCTAGAGCTCATACTTATCAGACATCACCATGATCAGACAAGAAATCCTCCTGCTATCCTGCAGATAGTTTTCAGTTACACATTATAAATTGTTATGTTGCAAATTGAATAATAGTTGTACCAAATTCAAAAATTAAGTAGCTTGAAATGACAAAGAGGAACATTTTAACAGCTGCCAACAACCCATGGGCCATTTAAAGTAAAATATACTGACCTTTTAATTGTTTTTTGTGGGTTTTTTTTTTAAATAATGTAGTATAGGATTGCACATGAACTGAGTCTGTCATTTTCTTTGCAGGTGTCATATTCGAGTGATTGACACCTTTGGCACGGAGCCTGCTTATAATCACGAGGAGTATGCAACTCTGCATGGCTACCGGACCAACTGGGGCTACTGGAACCTCAATGCAAGGCAGTACATGACTATGTTCCGTAAGAAGAAGATTATGTTATTATCATTATTATTAGTAGTAGTAGTAGTAGTATTATTATTACCCCATGTTAACTTTTATATCATATAAGCGTTGGTGTTTTATACCTCCAGTTTGCATGCATACGTGCACAGACACACATTCAAAGGCCTGTCATTAGTTGGCATTCATTCTAAATATAATAAAATGACTCCATTTCAGTCTTTTCACTTTTCTGACAGGTCTGACTGCTTGTTCATTTTAATTTGGAGCAATGTGTTTAACACAGCTATTTTTAAGCAGCAGCAGCTTCTAGCATCCCTTCAAGTTGTTTCTGAGCTCTATTTTCTGTTTTTCCGGTTCTCTTATATGCTACACAATATGTCTGATCTGCTTTTTCAAAGCTCTCCTTGACGCCTGTCTCGTCACTTTCTGGCTGAAACACTGAGAATTGGCTCTGTTCTGCTTCCACAGATCAACTCTGTGTAGTGTCATACCTGTTTAGTTACAGCTGGCACTCGGCAGTAAGATCATTATGATTATATCATCAATATGTGGCCGACTGTAGACGACCACATTTCACACTGTCCAAAGCTATAATGACAGATTCAACCTCTAGCAATGCTTGTGAGAGAGCAGCATTACTGGTCAATTATTACAGTTCTTCAGTGCATAAAAATGTGCTGGGCTAAAAAAAAAATTATAAGAGCTCATAGCTTTGGAGCCATGGATTGGATGTGGGTGGTTGTGATCAGAAATACCTGAACTCACAGCGAGTTCTTAAAAAAATAGTAGATAAATTCCCATATTTAACAGTTTAGTCAGTTAACATTAACAGCAGCTGGCTTTATGAGAATCGCTATTAATAATACTTAGAGAGTCCATAAACATGCTGACTAAACCCTTCAAGAATAAATTACTTTTTCCTGTCTCATTTACTTTCCTAGCATAAAACTTTCTTTCTTCCTTTCTCTCCTTTTCTCTTTGTGTTTTGTTTTCTCTCCATCTACTAATATCCTACCTTTCTGTACTACTCACACACACTCACGCACACAAATACATTCAGCTCACACACCAGACAACTCATTCATGGGCTTTGTTTCGGAGGAGCTGAATGAAACGGAGAAGAGGAGCATCCAGCGGAACAAAGTCAACAACATGGCTGTAGTGTATGGGAAAGAGGCCAGCATGTGGAAGGTACAGACAACAATACACACACACACACACACACACACACATACACACAGATGGCAGACAGTCATAGTAACTCTGTTTCAGTGAGTAGTGTGTGTAGCTCTTATCTCTAATGACTCCATGGAAGAAATCAATAATTCTTTAGAAACCTAGTTTTTGTAATATTATAATAACATGTGATACTGTTAGTTTTTATTAGCAGTAGATATAAAATAATGCATACAAGCATATTCTTGTGGGTACATAGATACATGTTGTGCCTTGAGGCACATGTTTACACCTGTACAAATACACTTAATTAGCTCATAAATATCTCCTGTTGTATTCACTAAAATGAGGATCATTCGTTTTTAAAGATTAACTCCATACATTGTGCACTAAAGAGAAAAAAACTAAATGAAATCAATTAACTTTAAAGCACTACTTCTCATATACAGTAGGTGTTGTTTGTCATGCTACTTTTATAGCAGCATTGTTCTCAGCATCTTGCAAAATTTTGCACATGTTTTTCCCGTGGAGTAAGGCTGCCTCTGTTGATTGTACGTCTCCTTGCAGTTTCAGACTGCGTGCTTTTGTACGTTTGTTTTCTAAACCATGTCTTAAAGGATGCATAACATCTGTTGGAGACTTCTGTTAGTCACTCAAGCTTGTTCTTCACGGTTTTAGTTGTGTATTTTGGGGTCATAGTCACATTGCAGAAACAAAGCGTGAGGCTGCCCAGAGATACTGCTGTGTACAATAGTTGCATTGCATTATATGTGGAAAGATTTTCACTACAGCCCAGTTGTCTTTCAGCCTGGGTGTATGCAGACACAATCTTTAAACCAAATACTCTAAACCATCAACTGAAATGTTAACAGAAGCATCCCTAGGCACCAAGCTGCTCGCACCATTACAGTTTGCTTCATGGGGCTCTTTATACACAACTGTATAGCTTCAATTTACAGGCAATTTTCCTCTCCAAAACTGTCTGCTCGTTCATATGCTCAATGTAGCTGAGAAAAAGTTGTGTCTGCATTTTTAGAAGGATATTTAAAACATTGTTTGCTGCTATTTTTTTCTACTGTCTGCCCACACAAGTCCCCAGATTAGTTTATGATTGTTGGCTGTGAGAGAGATGGGCTTAAAGGCAGTTATGAATGCACAGTCTGCAACAGTTTGATGAGGAAGGAAGTAAATGTAATACATATCTGTTTCTACCAATTATTGCAGCCTTGTTTGGCTACAATTCTGTCTCGATTTACTTTCCTGTCTTTGTGTCACTCTTTTTTTTCCCTTGTGGGGGACCTTGTCACCGGATGGGTGTTTATTAGCTTCAGGTAAGAACGTGTTACTTTTACCAATTATTTCTTTTGTATTCATCTCACATCCTTCATATATGTCTAGGATGTTAGGATGCATACAACATGAGAGACAGGTGCGACTCCTGACCGCTCGTGCTACTGCATGTCATTTCTCTGCTGGTTAGCTTGGTGCATTCATTATTCACTGTGGTACTGGAGAGGAAGGGGATGCTAATTTTGGCTCTCGAAGAATTGGTTTAAAACATATTGTACTTGTACAGCGCAGCTTCCCACCCCGTGGAGAACAACAGAATGCTGAACAAGGCAAAACAGTCTTGCTGCAACTTTAAACCTCAATACAATTAAAGCTAATGAGTTTGAAAATTCACCCCCTTGTCATGAAGTTTGGAACCTACAGTTAAGGTTATGTAAGAAAACATTAAATAGTTCTGCAAATTTGGTTTAGTTTTACATAAAGGAAAACTTAGTTTATATCCTAATGGCATGCTGTGCACACAGAAATCAACACTATATATACAAACTTCTTTTTTTAAATCTTTGTTAAACCAAATTAGGTGAGGGACAAAAAAACCAGCACAGCAGATTATATTTATTAGCATTCTTAATCCATTGCCTGCTGAGATAGTGAGCTTGTACATACATAGTCACAAAGCGAGAGTGCAGGTTATGGAATCTGTCTCTTCCACGGCTGTGTTTCTCCTGCTAATTCATTGTCGTTGTCTGCTGCACTTAGCGCTTGAGCTAATCTCCTAATTGGCTGGGAAAATCCTCACAGAGGAAGCTATCGATTACTACAGCCTCCAATTATGGCTCTGCGTGCGGGGGGTGGCACACAACAGCAGAGGGATAACGTAAGCTGCTTAACGCCAGGCGGTCAATACTCTAGTCGGGGTTATGCACCGTTCACATGATTAAATTTTGGTTGTTAACTGATGCTAGCTGTTTTTTCTCCCAGTCGTCCTGCTGAACCTTGACTGCCCTTCTGGCTTTCTCACCCACAGCATGTAATATATATATTATTAGATTAAAAAAGGAGAGAAGTATCTACAAGTAACTGTGTGTAAAAGTGAATAAGGACAATCAATGCTTTGTCCTGCTTAAAACTAAGCCTCACCGAAGCAAAAATAAATACCTGCCTGCCACATTTTTCTCTACAGAATTCACTGACATTTTATTTTATTTTTATTAAGGATTGTTTATTTATGTTTTGTTTTGGTTTGTTTTGGGGGTTCTTTTGCACATCAAAATGCAGCCATCTTTCTCACATCAAGGTCATTATTAATTAAAGGTGAAGAAAACTTCTCAGCAGGTAATAGGATGAGTGACGTGCCGAACTCACAAAAGTCATTGCTGGTTGAACAGAAGGCAATTTTCATCTACATGTTAATACTTAGTGCATATTTTTCATGGGTACAAGTAAAAACATCAAAAACGTAGAATTCAACCAAATGAAACTAACTGCCCTGTGTTCGTTTCACTGAATAAAAAAAAACTAGACTGCTCATTTTCCTTTTAACTGCTGTAGGAAAAAGTAAGAAAGCAAAGAGCCCGTAAGAGCTACTGGGACACACCCACATGGCGGACAAAAAAAGTACTGCTGTCTTTGCCCTCCTGCCATCCTTTTAACGTCTTTGAGTCCTTAATTTAGCCAAAATGCCACATAGTCGCTATGCTCTCGGTTTTCTAGCCCTGCACTGTAAAAGTCACCAAAATGCGCAATAAAGTGCTAACTTTTGCTTCAACAATGAACTATTTCTTGCACTTCACTTTTCATACATCACCTATCAAGATCGAAAATACATTTAACTCTGAAAGCTTTCATCCTAGCATCAGTGCAGGGATTCTCTACAAGATACATATAGATGTCACCGAACTGGATCTCTTTCAGAGATTTAAATAAAGCTGCCTGAGTAGAATGTGGATCACAAATTTTTCCTTATATCTTCTTTTTCCTCCATGGACGACTGATCCAAGTAGTTTTGGCTCAAGAAAGGTGAAAAAAAACAACACTTTTGTGCTGCTCTACTACTGACTGTCCACTATTGTCCATCACGATGGAGTACTGTTTTGCCCACCAGGGTAGTGAATCGGTCAGGTGACTGAAACTTATGGATTTGATTTTAGCACAGTTAGTGGGGACCTATGATCCTCATTTCTACCTTCATATTTACACTGTTAGATTCTTGGCCTTGGTGCAGCCCCTTAGTTTATCTACTTTGTGAAACAAGCCTTTTTTGGATTGGGGGACATTTTTGCCTTCATTGAATAGTTAGACACTGAAGATTAGACAGAAAGGTTGGGAGCAGACTCGCGAAGGCCTGTAGGTTTGACTGAAACCCAGGCAGCTGCATTTCACTCATGTGGCATATGGTCACCTACTCAACCAGTGAGCTAAACTGGTACCTTAAAGCCTTTTTACCTCCCTTTGCAGTCATTCCTTGAATCCAGCTTTATTCTGGGGCTTCTGTGTTTACAGCCAGAACTGTGCGCCTTAGTTATTTGTAACAGATGCACTGACGACATCATACAGAGCCAAGAGTAGAGAAAAAATGCCTGAAATGGAGCATTTAAAGAAGTCTGAAGCCTGAGCTTTTGTCTTTGAAAGATTACTAGTACAGATTTTGACCTCACTCCACTCTAACTATATATTTGCTATTATAAGGAAAAGGATGGGTCACCAAACCATTTTCTTCCAGCAGGGTAAAGAGAGTTTCCTCCAGATTCTCCATAGATACATGGAAGTCCATGGCACAGTCTACTATGAGACCCAAAGACCTCCAGAGGTCCCAGCCTTTGTGAAGAACCACGGTCTTCTGCCCCAACACGAGCTGCAGCAATTATTACGGAAGGCCAAGGCATGAAAAAAAATACTATTTTTACATATATGCATTCTGCTTTTCTAACTTCTAAACTAAATTCTGCTGCTTTTAAATTACATAATCACTAAATTACATCCTTGCTTTATCCCTTTAGCTCTTCATTGGTTTTGGTTTCCCATATGAGGGCCCGGCTCCTCTTGAAGCTATAGCCAATGGTTGCATTTTCCTCCAGCCCAAGTTCAACCCACCCCACAGCTCACTAAATCACGAGTTTTTCCGAGGCAAGCCCACATCTAGAGAGGTACGTTTGTTATTTATACTTCTTCCCACAATCAGTCATGCTGCCAACAGATTAATTAAAGCAGATTGCATTGCATTGTTGGCACACTAATATAAACAGTATAACTATTTTTATGTTTCTTTACACAAAATGATCATTGACAGTATTTATTTGATACAGACAAACTGACTTTTCTCGTCTTTGTGGAGAGATGCTATTTATTTATAGAGCTGTCACTGTGTACACTGTATTCGTTTTCTATAGGTATTCTCCCAGCACCCGTACGCAGAGCAGTACATTGGCCGACCTCACGTCATGACAGTGGACTACAACAACTCTGTGGAGTTTGACTCTGCTATCAAGGAAATCATGAGGACCAAGGTACTCACATATAACAGATAAAACAAAACAAAAAAATATATAAAAAACATATAACATATACCAAAAAAAGAACTCGTAAAGACAAAGACATAACCGTTTATTCTGTTATGTCCACTAATTAGTTACACTAAGTTAAATCATACATTCCTGTATATAAATGAGGCTAATTGTGATTGGGTGCTCTTTCACTCGTATTATTTCTCTCTTCATGCTGAAAGGGGACATAAACTCTGGTGTTTCTTTCTCTTTTAACAAACATGTTTTCACAGATGTGCCAAGAATAGCTACATGTACTCAATCACCTATTGCTTTTGTGCCGTTGTGCCCAGGAAAATTGCAGTTGGTTTATGCCTTGTTTAGCTCTTGTAATATAACATTTCATTTTTGTATACCTTTCAATGATAAATAACTCTTAGCGTTACAGATAGCGTGGTTTGTGTTATTGGTATAATATATTCTCTTTTCCCTTGTCATTGGGAAGCTGTATTAAAAATACAAGTACTGGACCTGCTCTTGTTGCTGTAAACTTAATAACAGTTTTTTAATCTTTGATGAAACAGCACAATAACTTTGCTGTGGTCAAGTCCTCCAGAGGGAGTTTGTAGGTAGCAGAGTTATACTGCAGTGTGCTGAACTTTTCAATTCAGTGAATGTGATATAGATTAAGGATGCTAGCTTCCAACAGAGAGGGAGCAGGGTTAATTAAAGAGTCAGCCAGGTACACTGAATCCTTTTAGAAAGCATTGAAATTGGGTGCAATGTAGAAGAAAATGAATTATATGAGCAGAAAAACTGAAAGATGGAGAATACACTGGCCAAGCATCTGCACAGTCACAAAATCTTTATAAAACTGAAATCCAATATGACACGCAGGCATATTTTCTACTCTAAAATACAGAGATAGACCTTTTATATCTGAAACTAAATAATGTTTATTGAAGTTTAAAACTGCAGATGCATTTTACACTGGGAGAGGTGAAGCTGTGAATCACTGGTTTTCACACAGATTTCAATTTCTAGAGAAATCACCATCTCAACCATTTTGGCATCACTTTGTTCTGCATCCGCTAAGTTATCAAATCTGATGGATACATACATCTGGATACATTTATGGCTGAGGTTTAATGCTTTTGGCATTTAACTCTGTAAACGCACGTCATCCCTGAAGACATGCAACACATAAGGAACCAGGAAACATCGAGACAGCTGTCTGCATGATCCTTTAAACATTCTGTAACAGTCTGCCCTTTACAGATTAGAGATGGTATGTAGGGAGATTAGGCAAAAGCTGATATATGTAGTGTTAGCTCTGTGTGTGTGTGTGTGTGCACGTGTGTGTGTGTGAGAGAGAGGCTGTTCTCATCTTTTCGTCTGCGTTGTCAGACAAGCTACAGTTCAGCAACACTGGCTTAGTGTGCCTTCTCCATCTGCACTGACAGACCACGGAGAAAGAGCTGATGGACCACTTCACCCTTCACTGGAGGCACAATGCCCCGAGCAAACTCACACATACCCATACAACATATACACGCACTGCTCTCAGCACCCAAACAAACACATAAACACAACTGATACGCTGAAATTGCAAAGATGAGACATATAAGTACACACAGCCTCACCTGCACATCACAGCCATTAAAGTCAAGGCACACATACACAAAGGCACACACAAACCGTGTGTGAGGCAGAGGCTCATGTTCAGTCATGCAAGACAAAGCAATCTCTGGCCGACAAGTCCTCATGTTCAAATAAATCCCTTTTCCATCGCTTTCTTTCTTTCTTATTCCCTGTTTCATGTCTTATGGGAAATGCCATTTTAAATGTGGCACATGAAGTAGTCTTAATCGGGTGGTTAAAAGTCAAGGTCACTCTGACCTTAATAAACACATTTTTGGCTTTACTTGTTGTGATAAAATGATGTTGTGATGCCTGGCCATTATTCAATGCCAAACTCAGAAACAGAAGTAGGTCGATTGTGACAGGTATGTGTAGGTTCGACTTCGTGGTAGTCTTTACTGCTTGAAATAAAGAAAACTGGATTTATTTTTGGCTCATGAACGTGTTGGATTGATACAACCCCAGGGTGGGTCAATTACTATTGGGATGTGGTGGGGTTGTTTCCCAGGGGACAGCCCCACTACAGGTTAAATATCTGGCGCTCGCCATTAGTTTTCAGAGCTGAAAAATCCTCTTGGACAAGAGGAGAAATAACTTCATAAACCAAAAAGAGGTCCAGTTCCCTTCATTTCATGTGAATGCTTTCCATTGTGTCGATACTTCACATTTGTCTAAATCTGAATTGATGATCTAACTTCTCCAACTTTACTGATTGGTGGAGCTATACAACCCCATTGGAGCAATTGTCAAAACTGCTAATAAAGCAGACCTTTCTTGACTCTAGTCGGTTAGAAGATTTTGTTAAGCACATCTTTTTAAAAAGTTTGGAGACCAACAACAACAACCAAAAAAAATCATAGCTCTTCTCAGTTGGCGAACCATGAAAATGGGATTTTCACTCTATTTCATATTTGAATGAAGTCCACATCAGCCAAGAATAAGAAAATGAGAAAGGACTTAAAGAAGAGAAGGTCACAAGTCTAAACTACACAAATGTGATAAATAAAATAGAGCAAAACATTGCTAAATGCCTTCATACACCCCAAACCTGAAACCTTTGTCTCCACCTGCTGCCAGTGTTGCCAGCACTTTTTTTAAAAAGCGCCACTTAAAGCCACACCTGTAAATACGAATGTGGCCTGGGTCACTATGCCTGGTTAAGCAAAGGCGAATGAGAACACTGTTAGAAAAAGGACACGTCCATTGATTGTTTTTGCAGGAAGCTTGTGTGCTTGTCCTTGTTCAAATATTTGCTTTCTGCTCCTGCTTATAAAGTAGATTAACATAAGGCTTTGATCAGATTTGCAGTGTGTAGCTTTTTAAATTGCACCGTCCCTGCATGTTTGCCTCTCAGTGGTTTTCACTTGAAATGGGCCAAGTCTGATTTCACAGATGGTTGAACATTAGACTGCTTTGATTTCACATTGGAAATGCAATTTAGTGAGTCATGTATCATTTACAAAGGCAGGTCTTTGCATTAAGTCATAAAAACAAGCCACTTCAATCTCTCCAAAGCTTGGTATTTGCAGTTAGAAATGCAAAAAGGTGTTTTTAATTGGTTGGAGTGTGTAACAGGTTCATTTTAGTTCATATAAAACTTGAACTTTACAATTCAAGTTGCCACACGTGCAGCGTGGCTGATGTTGAATATCAGCAGTTTAGCAAAGTTTATTAAATCTGTTAACTTCATTTTTTATTAATCCCAGCATTGCAGTTGCAACTATTTTGTATTCATCTGCTTTTGTGTCAGACAGTCTGTTAGCAAGCAATGAACATGTTGGTATTAGCAAGAGACACAAAAGATATATGGTGTTTCCAGCTCATCTCTAATTAGAGCAATCAAAAGTGTGCTTTAGTTATAAAAACCAGCACATCAAAGGAGGAGATGATCTATTGGTATGCAAATAAAGCCTAATGATTTTCCAAGCAGTGACATACTGTGATTAGGCCTCGCACAAACCTGACAATAGAAACATTCGTCAGCTCAAATTACCAAGGAGAAGAGACAATTCATTGCAATTACTGGGAACAATGATGCGTAAGGAAAACGAAAAGTACTCTCTACTGCGAGTAAAATGTGGCAATAATAACAGGATGATGATTGTGTGTTTTCACGTGTGATTTTCAGGTCGAGCCTTATCTGCCTTACGAGTACACCTGCGAGGGGATGCTCGAGAGAGTGCATGCATACATACAGCATCAGGTGAGTGTCGCTACAAACGTCTACAGTTCACTGTCTGCAGATATGCAGCATTTCTCCTTTTCTTTTGTCTTCAGTCAGCTCTTGCTCTCATTTATATACGTTCTTTTTTGAAGCTTTCAGAACCCTAACACTGCTTAATATTTCACGACTGTGTGCATTCAGCACCTAGAACATCGTGTATCTAGGCTTGTGTGTGTCTGTGTGTGTGAGATTATGTACCCCATGTATGTGGGCATGCGATTAATCGACATGCTAACTCTCATTACGAGCCACATATCTGCCCTCCGGCTTTAAAGCAGAAGGTCTTCTGACACTAATGAGGAGGGATGAGTAAGGAAAAAGAACACAAGTGTGGGCATAATGATGATGGAGGACTAGGATAAAAGCACTTTTTTTTTTATAGCCCCCCACAAGATGTTAGACAAACTACAGAAGCTCTCTCAATGACTTTTATTCACTCCTGACTTGCAGCTTGTTTTGGACCCGGAAAGCTGTTGAAAGACTAACAGGAGAACATTAAATTACATTTCTGTTCAAATTGGATTTCCGAAAAGAACCGCTTCCTGCAGCTGGTTTGCAGTAGCATAACATAGCCTTCACCTTGTGATTCGAGTCTCCACTGTGTGTTTCTGAACGTCACCATGGCCAGATATGATCCCAAAGCGATCTACTTTAACAGAAACTACCACAACTTTTTTTTTATTTTTGCTCGGCAGGTGTTTCTGTCTTCCTGTCGGGGCAGATTTTGTCAGGGTGATAGCTCTAAAGCTGAGCAAGCTGCAGTCACACAAATTTAAATGTGTGTAGCTGAGCTCCAAATGAAGGCAGAGTTCAGAGATGGATGAGGTCTGAGTACTTCATGAATACTCATTTGTCAGAACATCACCTTGTTACAGGCTTCAGTAACACTCACAGCTGGCGTTATCCCACCCGCGACAGTCTCCAATGTTTCACTTATTATAATATTGAAAACAAAGTCTTTGGCAGTAGTGATCCTCTGATCTGGAGCAGCTAGAGTAGTGTCATGATTTTGTCACATTTTCCACATGTTACAGGTTTTATCACAGTTATGTATCTATGATTTTTTTAAACACTTTTTTATAGCATGTTATTTACAATAATATGAAACTATGAAATGCCTTGTTGATGTACAGGTATGATTTGAAATGTCATGGATAGATGGAAAATGCAAACGTGCAGGAATGAGTGTTGATGTTATTTTAGTTTTCCAAGTTATATTTAGCTTATGCCCTAATGTCAGTAGTGAACAAACTTATAAATCAAAGCTGGTCAGAGACTACATTAACCAAACTACAGATTACATAGCCTGCCATTTGCATTCAACTATAAGTCTATATGCTTAGATCGCTGTGTTTATTGGTGCTAAACGTAAGTTAATCAGAAACATCCATAGTTTGATTTGGTGCATCTTCCCAAGCCACAACCGCACATGTGCTTTTAAATTAAAAACAACATTTATTGAGTTGTTTGTATTTAGTAAATGTATAAAATTTGGGTTGAGTGAATATCTTTTAACATCTTTCTCTCCACCGGTCTAAAATATTAATGTGTCTAGAAGCAGAACTCTGCATTAACATGTGCTCTATGCATGTTCTCTTCAAGTCTGTTCACTTTCATTGTACCAGCGTAACTATAGATAACTACAGTGAGTGAGTGTTGCACTTGACAAATGCTCATGCTTGGATGTCTTAAGGCACAGAATTGAGTGACCTACACTCAATACTTAAGGCATCGTGTGTAGGACTGAAGCGGTTGCTGCTGTTCTCCTGAGAAGCAGCTGATTCTATGCTCTTGTTGTCGACACAGTTTTTTGAGTACAGCCGATGGGTAAAAGCAACCTGTAAGAAAGTTTCTCACATTACTGGTTATAGCCTGTAACTGTGATAGTGGAGCAGGATTATTCAAAAGACAGGAAGCCCAACTTACCTGGTGACACTTTACTTTATTGTAAAGACAATAACTGGCTCAGGTTTATTTAGTCTGGTATTATTTTACAGTTCTTCAATTATTTGATTGTGTAAGTTATTTTATTGATTTCACTTCCAGGATTTCTGTGCCCTGGAGCCTCTCTTCATTCCAGCCAACCTCTCCAGAAAGGGGTCTGCTGGTGGCAGCAGGATGATGGGACCTCTGTTTGTGACTCTGCCCAACACTACAGCTCTTGGCTGGGCATCCAATGTGACTGCTCCCCCTGCCTGGCCTCCTCTCAGCTCCCTCAGGCTGCTTGTATCTCAAGAGGGCCAGTCTTGTGTGGAGGCCTGCCAGTCAGCTGGTTTCATCTGTGAGCCCGCTCACTTTCGCTTCATCAACAACAAGGAGGCTCTGCGCGGGTAGGTCAGCCGAGAGTGCAAACTGCCTGCTAGCCAGGCTTTAATTAAGTGTTTAGTCCAAACAATCAAGCTTTCCTCATCAAACACTTCACTCCTACAACTTACCAAGCAACACCTCATTACACATTCTCAGCGTTACCTGAGGAGTGCCATCTGTGGTAGAAACACTGTCTGTCATGTCTGCGTCACACAAATTTAAACAAAGATGATGGATCTAAAAGACTCCATGCAGTGATATGTGTAGCTATGGTTTGGAAGGATGGTGGTTCTGAATGCAGGCTGTGAAACCACTGAACTGGCCAAAATGAAAAAAGGTTCTATTCTACGAGTTTTAACATAAGAAATTGGATTTTGGAAATGATTAAGAGTTCAAAACAGAGGATTGACACCAAGTACAGTTTAGGCCAGCTCTGACCTTAGTATGACTCTGATATTTATTTAGTTTACTGTACCAGCCCATGGCTGCTGAACCAGAAACTTCACTTTCAGACATCTCCTTTTCTCAAGCTCCAAGACAGAAATCCTGTCAGCCGTTGAGTCTCTCCTTCGAGCATTTCCCACCTGACTGCTTTCAGCCATAACTCCTTTTCTCTGCTCTTACTTCATCCTTCGAGTATTCTTCTGTTTCTGTTGTTTTTCTATCTGTCTTGGTTTACAGTGCCCCTCCTCTTTGTTTCTCTTTGTCTTTTCCTCCTGACGCGTCATACCCACTCCATAGTTTTTTCCATCTTCCCTGTAGCTTTTTCACTTCCTCCCATTCGTTCGTCTGTGAAGTGGTGAACTCGTTTCCATTCCTTGTTTCTGCTTGCCGTTTATTTTCAGGCAAATGTTTGCCAGTTCCACTTTCTGGTTACATGTCTGAGATGAAACAGTGAAATTTATTATTCATCTTTTCTTCTTGATAAATCCCAATGATCTGTTTTTTGGATTTTTTCTGCTCTTTTCACTCGTCAGGTTGGACGTGCAGTGTGAAGTTGTTGACTCTGAGATTAACCACATCTTGCCAGCCTTCTCGGTGGTGCGGCAGGAGTGTGGCCTTCAGAGGGAACCCCTACTCTTCAGCTGTGCAGGACACTCCCCTAAATACAGACGTCTTTGCCCCTGCAGGGACTTCCGCCGTGGGCAGGTGGCGCTGTGCAGACACTGTCTATAATGACAGAAAACGTGAAGGATGGACAGAAAAGACATGGACAACAATAAAGAGGAAAAAGTGTAGAGCTGTGACAAATCACCTGGTGTTACAAAGAGCCAGCCTCTCTTGAAAAATAAGTGTAGGATCGTGACGAAGAAGCATGCATGGATTTAAAGAGTTTACACTGGAACTGAACCTGGGTTGTATCTGAAGATTTTTGATGACTGTAGTTGTTATAACAGATGTTATACTGCAACAGACTGGAGATGCTTTGGCTACACTGAACACATAACATGTGGACCGTTCACAAAGCAGATGTGCCATGAAATGCATCTTTTACTGGCTACACCTGCAGCTCACCTGCAGCACAGAGCGACTCACAGGCAAAGCAAGCAAAACACTGAGCTTTCATTCTTGAGATTGTTGTTGCCTTGATGGTTTTTTTTAAACCTAGCACAATTCTGTGAAAACAGTTTTTCACAGTTTCTCTGATATGAGTAATTAACATCCACAGACCACACGCGACCCTTTTAAGGTATAGGTAAACAAACGCCAGCTGGTCCTGGCAAAATAAGTTATAACCAGTAGTTTAA
>VUQR01011644.1:36356-49939 GCA_015108515.1 Hemichromis elongatus
GGATACATTTTCAAACGAATGGTTTTAGTATCCATTATGAATCTTAGCTAAAGGCTCTGCCCAGACCGACTGACACGAAATAAACATTTTAGCAGACTGAAGCAAAAGAAGTGAACGGTGTGTTTGTTTTGAAATAAAATGACAAAAAAGATTTTTTTTGCTTCACTAGTAAGAAGATGTTATTGTTTTATGATGACTTTAAAGGCTAAAGATATGAAAGTAGTGGAAGTCAGGATCCTTTTTTTCTTTAACATAATAAGGAAAAAAAAACACTTTACCTGAGATGCAAATTCGCAGTGGGAAACCTCTGCACAGAGAATGGCTGATCACCGATGGTGATGCCTAATCAAGGCTCCTTCAGTGAAAACAGCTCACCTGCCTCCCTGCTTAAAGGAGGCTCATTCAAAATTCTCACTAAAAAATACTTAAGATTCTGCTTTTTGTTCTCCAATAGGCACGTGCATGTATGGCTTGTTTTTCTTCAAATTTCAGTGGGTTAGCTGGTGGTTAGCACTGTTGCCTCACAGTGAGAAGGTCCTGGGATCAAATCCACCATCTAGGCTTTTTTTTTGTTTGTGTGGATTTTGCATCTTCTCCCTGTGTCTGTGTGGAGTCTCTCCTCCTACAGTCTAGGGACAAGTTGCTCGTAGGTGCGACTGGTTGTCTGTCTGTCGCCCTGTTGGCCCTGGACAGAGTGGGGACCTGTCCAGAGTGTACAACCCCTGGCCCGCTCGCCCTCTGGCAGCTGGTGTCTGGTGTCATATGCAACATCAGAGCAAGCTTTAATGCCCATCATTTATGTGTGAAAGCCTCTAAGCAGCCAAACGTTAATGAATTAAAACTGATGAGTCCATCAATTTATCGATCAAATGCAAGAAAATTATCATTTCTTTTAATAACCACACTTCATTTTTATGAGATTTTGCATTCTTTTTATGCAGAATCACAACTGGGATGTTTGAATGTTTCAGCAAAAGACCTACGACATTTAAAAAAAAACTTGCCTATTCAAAGCCAGAGAGCAAAACATGCTGACTGTGAAACCTAAAAGAGTATAAATACTCAGATTCAGATGGGTTACAATTTTTTATTTCAGTACATTACTATTTAGCTGTATATAAGATGGGGAATTTTATTCTCTGTGGCTTATATTACATGCAAATTTGATGGAAGTTTCACAAGTAGGTGACTTGCTTTAGGATGGTATATTAAGGCATATAGAAGAATAAAATTGTTTTTATAAAACATAAAATAATAATGTTTTCCATAATAATCTTTATTTCTTAAGAAAGACAAAAATATTTGACCTTCTTCTTCACCTCCTGCTCAGAAGGTAATGTATGATGTCTGAGTTATCATGGCTCTGGCAAAAGTGGGAAGGAAAAACTCAAAATTCCTTTTAACAGGAAGAAACCTATGGCAAAGTGCTTACTTATAGGGGGTCATTTGATTGTCGGGTTTTTTCTATGTAATTATTTTTGTAGGGTCTACCTTACAATATAAACTGCTTTGAGGAGACTGTTGTTGTGATTTGGCACTATATAAATAAATTGAATTGAATGGCAATGTACCCCAATAGCCTTCGTCAGCCCTCAGTGGTAACCCTGAAGATCCCTAAAAAAGTTTAAATCACGTTTTGTGCTATTGACCCCAGATTCTCGCTTTTTTAATTATGAGTTGTCAAAATGTTATTCTGCAGATTTCAGAGATTGCATGAAGTGCCCTTCATGCAAATAGGCAACCTTGTACAGCCAGCTGTGTAAAAGGTAGATCCATTCAACATGTAACAAAAATGTGAGATTGAAGCTTGAATTTTACAGACACTGGCTCTCAACAGACTTTTATTCTTTTATTGGAGGTTTTACCTAATAAATAACTGAAAAAAAAAGAATAACAATAAAAAACAAGATAAAACATACAATAAAAAGTTCACAGTGAATATGCAGTTTTTGAGTTGAGATCTAAACTTGAGGAGAGAATGTTTTTCATATCTGGGGGTAGAGAGCTCCACAGCCTGGGAACAGAAAGCTGAAAGCTCTGCTTCCCGTGGTGCTGAGGCAGAAAAACGGCACAGCAAGTTGAACAGAAGTAGAAGGTTGAAGTGAGCGGTCAGAAGAGGTAGTGCTTAACAGGTCAGAAAGGTAAGAAGGAGCAAGGTTATAAAGGACCTTGAAGGTGAGCAGAAGAAGTTTGTACACTCTCAGGAATTTCACAGGGAGCCAGTGAAGTTGTTGAAGAACAGGGGTGATGTGCTGGTAGGAGGTGGTTCTGGTAATAATGCAGGCAGCGGAGTTTTGAACCGGTTAAAATAAAATGGAGGGCTATTTGGGGGAGACCATATATGAGAGAATTACAATAGTCAATGCAGGAGGTAACGAGACTATGAACAAGAATGGACGCATGATGGAAAGAGAAGGACGTAATCGGTTAACGTTGCGTAGATGGTAAAAGGCCGAATGGGTGAGATCACTGACGTGAGATTTATAGGATAGTAAACTGTCAAGGATGACACCAAGGCTCTTAACCCGAGGTGAAGGGAAAACCATGGAGTTGTCAACAGTGAATATATCTGTGTTTCACACTGGTAGTCAGAGAAAATAAGATAACTCAAGACTGCATCGTGAAGAACCGGCAAAAAATATATATGGAAATTTGTATTACTTTTAGCCTGCTGACTAGCACATTAATAAGGAAATCAGTATCTGATACATGTATTTTGGGATCGGAAGTAAATTTCAGCTGTCAGGTAAATGTAGTGGAGTATTAATCACAATAAACCCCCTCGGAAGTACAACCAAATCAGAAAAGACAAACATATTCAAGCTAAGCTGGAGTACCTATACTAAAGTGCAATATTGGAAGAAATATACTTTGTGTGCATGTTCTGTCCGCATCAGTGTCTCATTCTTATTTATGCTAGTGTCTTGTTTTCAGTGTTTCCAGGCTGTGTGGGCGACTGTATCTACAAAGCAGCATTAATGAGCTTGTTATCAGTCCTATTTGGTCTGTCAGCTGTTAAGAAATTTAAATTAGAACCACATCCAAGCATATTACTTATTCAGTTTAAACAATAATTAATCAGTACAGAAACAGATTGATGTACACAGCTGAATAATTACGGAGCCAATGAAGATAATAAATATATACATTTATGGGAAACATGTTTGTCTCAACCTGCCATTATTCAGCTTCAGTTTGACATGAGTTTGACAGGCGTCTGGTCACAGCAGCCTGCGCACACACAACTACATGTGCGCTTCACATCTTTGTAGGAAGATATAATGGCCTTTAAAAATTCATTATATAGCACAGACACACAAAGTTGTATCTGTATTGTGTAAACACACATAGGCAAGTTGGCATTCAACCTAAATCCAAACTTTCTTTGCCTTTTCTTCCCTTGCCCTCTTGTGCTCTTTATTGTGCGGTTTTTGTGTCATTTTTCTTGGATTTCTCTGAGGTCCAATTTGCCCACCAAACCTGTGTCTGTGACGCTCTGCAGACTGACTTTAATTACCGCTTCCTCTGATTTTCACCTCTGCACACTTCACTGTCCTTTTAAAGCCAGTGATTGTAGAACCATATCAGCCGTTACATTTCTGTGTGGTTTACTTCATATATGTGAATGAGGATGGCTTTTTCGATGTGTGAAAGTAAGAGGAAGCATTCTGTGAGCGTGTGTGTTTTCTAAGTCTGAGCTCGATGTAAAGACAAACACTCATCTCTTTGTAGTACTTTTCCAGTGTTTTTCTCATGCAGCACTTTAATGAAGCCGACTGCCTTTTGAAGTAGAGGAGAAGGATGTATCCGGAGCTTTTAGTCATGTGGTCAGATCCCCGCTGGGCTTTTCATATCAAGGTGGAGCGCGCCAATTTCCTGTTCACCTCTCATGCGCCGTTATCCAGCTCTCTCCTTCTGTAAAGAAACTTCCCCTGCTGTGCCAACACAGATAATTCACACTCGAGACTGCTTCGTTTCTGCTTAAATATGCATGAATTTGTTGAAGGTTTACAGTGCACGAACATTTAAACTGACTTTAGTGTATTGTTAGTGGCCGGATTTGTAGCTTCTAGTAGAAGAAACCTCCACACATACATCAGAGGCCATTGATGGGATTTTTAAAGTCAGAATCTTAGCCTGTGTACAGATGCAGGCAACAGCTTGAAGTAGCAACATGTGACAAGTTTACTACTGAACTGAAGACGGTCTGCATTAGTGTTGAAAACCTGTTCTCCTGTTAGGGTGTTAAATACTACAGTTTTGTCAGAAGCGTCTTACATTATGAAGGTGTCTTTTTCTTTTTTTTATGCTTTGATGCACCAACTGCCACAAACTTGGTAGCTGAGAGCAAATGGTCCTATTTGAAAAAAAAGGGAGTAAAGGTTAGGAAAAGCTTGCAACTTTGGTAACAATACACTTATTTTCCATTAACCCTCCACACTGAAAATGATGAAGGGAACCTTTTAGGTTTCCAGTTCTATATTTTTATTGCTAGAGTCTTGGCTGTGCATAAGTCACAGTTCAATTATAATGGGCTTTGACGCAATGCGATTGAATTGAATGGCAATGTACCCCAATAGCCTTTGTCAGCCCTTATATGATCCCTTATTTGACGCACTCTTTAAAAAAAAGATTTTTCAGCTCCATTCTTAAAGGCAATATTATTATAATTGGCTGGCTCTTGTTTGAACTGCCTCCTCTTCTTGGCTGTGTGCAGTTTCCAAATAAATAAATACAGAAAAAAAAAGAGCTGTGGATGTTCACTGTCACACTGCATCACAGAGTTTGACCCATACATGTACATATAGATTATAAAAGGTGGGACTGCTGTCATGGTCCCAGTGTCTCCCTGGCTGACCTAGGTTCTAGGCCACATGTTGCTTTAAGATGCTCTCTCTCTCTCCTATCTGCCCGGGTGGAGCTCAGCTGGGCTCTCACCCTTGGCCCACGCACCTGCCATGAATCTGCCTGATCACCTGGACTCCAGAGCTGCTACTTAAGCTGATGACTCAGAAGGCGTCTTCACTGGATCATTGAGTTATACAGTCAGTACAGCTCTGATAATCTGTGGCTAGTGTGGTTTCCCTGTTCATGCTAACTATGGTTCTCCTATGCTTAGGTTCCCAGACTTGTCCTTTCCCTGGACCTATTTCCCCGACAGTGTGGCGTGGAGTGGAGTGTGTGAGATTGCTGAAGATTAGTGTGAGAGGAGCGAACGAGCGAGAGAGTGCAGACGACGAATGCGAGAGGAGTGAACAACGGAGTGTGTTTGGCCCTCTTCCCATTCTTCCCTGGATCCCCGAAAACCCCCTGCCTTGAACACGTTAAAGAACTGCACGTGGTGTCTGTAAATAAACTTAAGATTGCAATTCTAGCCCAGCTGGTCTGGGCCTGAATCCGTTCCCGTCAGCGTGACAACTGCTGATCATGAACAAGAACTATATGCACGTATGTTAAACAAAATAAATGTGGGTTACTGAAAACCTTTGCTGTCAGAGAATACAACATGTAAAAGCACCATAAAGAGCAGCTTAGCTACTTTGAAATGTTTTGCCCCTTGTCTTCTAGACTGGCAACCTTAGAACACCTTTACGTGTCTCCAGTTTGAAAACTTTTTTTGTTGCCCTAATAAAATTAAGAATATAAGTAATGAAGTGTTCACCTACTGCTACATGTATCAAGGTTCCTTTGAATAGTGATGCTGTGGGAAAGCTGAATATACGAAGTGAATACAAATCTAGCAGTGAAGTGACGCAGTGATTGGGGATTTGCACCTCAAGTGTGCTTGAATGGCAGGGCTGACAGACGCTGAGAACAAAAGAAAGCTGTTAATGTACTGTGTGTATGTGTGTATTAGTCACTGTTCATTTATGACATGGTGAGATGGGGCTGTCATCACTCCTGTTTTGTACTTAAATATGTCCATTTCCAGCAGAGTGGGAGAGTGAAAAATAAGAGCGATAAAAGGCAATTAAGCTGTTAGAAATAGTGAGAAGCAAAAAAAAAAAATTATTTAAGAAAAAGATGGCAGGGAACAAGACGGAGAAGACATAATTGTAAGAAAGAGATGAAGGTTAGAAGGAGGAAAGAAGGAGTAAGGGAGGAGGAGATTGTAGCCACAAGAGGCCAAAACTATCCTCGTCAATAATGCATAGGTAATTGGCTGACTCCTCCTGAGCATCGACGTGAGCCTGAATAAATAAAGCAGTGTGTAAATAAAAGAGCCACTCAAATATTTAAAGAGAAGCAAATCAATGGCAAATGCCCCAGGTGAACAGGTGAGAAAGGGAGGAAAAAAAATCCCCCTCACTTTCTTCCTCCAGCTCATCTCTCCAGCCCCTCCCAATCATCTATAAATGAGAAAGTGGGCCATGTCTATAACAAGCTGTGCACAGAACAACTAAGCAGGGGTGTGCGTGCACATATGCATGTGCTTATAATTTCAATTTCATTTCTTACATCTTTGTACCTGCCCAACCTCGTCACAGCAGTCCTCTACTCTTATCTCCTCTCTAACCCTTTCTTCTTTTTCTCACCTATCTCTCGACTACACTCTTTCCTTTTTCCTCCATTCCTTCCCTCTCTATGTGCGTGTGTTCCTTCGCCCATCCTCTTCCTTAGCTGGTGTAGGTGAGGCCAGCTAAAACTGATTAGGATCCCCTCGGGGAGCTGCAGTAATGAGGAAGAGAATGAATAAGAGGCAGCGTGAGAGAGAAATAGTGAAAAATTGGAAAGAAAGAAACTGATTCAAAAAGGCAGCAGAAGTGGTAACAGGAGAGTTTGGCAAATGCAGAGATAAATTGGTAAACTGCAAACTGCAGAGGAACATTCAGCTGATGCTCATGTAAGGATGCTATAAAAAAAACAAAGTTAAAATAGTTTTTAAGGAAGGGGGGGGCAGTATCTACATTTTTGTTTTTATGTAGTATTAGAAAATATCACAGTTTGAAACCCTCAGCAGTCGCATCTAATACAGCACTGTAGCTGAAAATGCCTTCGCATTAAGTTAATGTAACTCTGTGTGCACTTGTCTTAAGAAAACCTCCTTGGAGTGTCTGCAGGTTGTTCAGAGCACCGCTGTGAGAATCCTGACTAAGCCTTCCAAGTACTCACATATCACAGCATTGATAATTCTGTCGCACTGGCTGCCTATTAACTTCAGGGCCCACTTTAAGGCTCTGATTTTGAGCCCTTCATGGACAAGCACCAGCGTGCATCAGTGAAGTGCCTTCAATGACAGCAATTCATCCAAGATTTGTTTAAAAACCACACCAAGCTGAGAAAAGTTGTATTCATACCAACTTTTCTTTGGATGTTTGAGTAATATTTTATTATTATATATACTATATACACTATTAAATCCCTACTACATATGATTTTGAGCAGTGTTTAAAACTACACGTTTAGCCAATCACTGAATGAGGAAAGGGCATGACTTACATTTTGCTACAGGTCAAACAGTTGAAGCCTCACATTGATATCAATAATAGGGGTTTTTAATTAGAAACATTGAAAGCTCAAAATTAATAAAAATACAAGGCAATACTTTACCTCAGTGGAATGAAAACCCACACCTTACATTTACAGCAACTTCTTGTGATTCTCCTCTCTCCGTCGTCTGTTGGGACCGTCTTTCAGCTTCAGCTAATGTCATAGAATGGTAATGGTGCGCTAGACAGGAAATAAGAACTTGACAATTCCTAAATCCTCCTGTGACCTTTTAAACCTATGTAACGTGCATATGAATGTGTAAATATTAAGCTGGATTTAAATGTGTAAAAACAGTGTGAGTTTATAAACCGGCCCCAGTCACACAGTTTTTATATAAAAAGGTACACAGAAAAAATATTGCTTTGTATCTCAAGTAAATATTTTACTCAATCGCCGTAAAGATGTCATAGATCTGGGTATCCTGTTTGGGAACAAACATACGGTGGCCCCTAGAGACAAAGCATGTACAAACTCCAAAACACAACAGAAGTGCTCCAAGACAGTAGGGGCAGTGTTGAGCTCAATTTGCAAAATAAACAGCAAGTTTGTTGCAAACACATGGAGTTGGATACCGGCGGAAAACACCTGCAAGGATAGAACAACCATACTCATATATATTCAAATAATTTTAAAAAATGTACATTTACCTATTACTACCACATGCCAAATACGGTCGTTGGTACTTCCTGGCTTGTGTTGCCACTAGGTATCAAAAGCTCAACACTGCCCCAAGCATCCTGGAGCATTAACATTGTTTTGGAATTTGTACATGCTTTGTCTCTCAGGGCCACCATACAAACAGACATATATGCACGACAGTCATCATAATATGATTGTTCTATAGTATTATTAGTACCTGTAGTGTTCGTAGCATAAACTTTAAAGTTGCCTGTTTAAATGTCCTAAAACAATCTGACTATCATCCTTTGTTTGTATAGTCCGAGGCACTTTTCAAACTGGTTCTGAAGAGTCGAGGTAATCTTAGGGTGTTATTTAAAACTAAAAGTGATATTTTTACTCCTACTCCACCAGCTGTTCCAATTTCCTCTCTGTAGCCCAGCTCAGTCAATTATTTTAGAAAGATTTCACCTGTTTTTTAACCTGATCTGCTCCAATTAGATGATGCTCCCTAGACATTGTACATGCATCATTGTTCAAAAGTGCCTTTCAGACTATTGCTATAATGAGTGTTTTATTTCTCTGGTAAGTCTCTGTCTATTTTAAGAATGATATCATCTAACCACTTAAAAAAGAAAGAACGAAAGAGACCCTGGCTTCTTAGCAGTTACAAACCAATCTCAGAATTACCCTTTATTGGTACGATTTTGTAAAAGGTTACAGCTGCTTTTGCACTGTTGACCATCACATTGTGCTCAGTGGGCTGAGATACTGGGCGTATTGATTTATATTGATATTGTGTATCAAGGTCTGCTTTGAAGTTGTTTATTCATATTTGTCAAAGCGACCACAGAAGAGTCTACCAACAGGAATAGCTGACTTCTTAAATGTGACCTCCAAGACTGATATGCATCAGAACAAATACATCTGAAAATAAAATTCAAGGTCAATTCAGTCAGTTAAAAGCAAGGATTTAAAAAGAGTAATTTCTAAATTGTCTCTTTCTTCTTATCTTCTTTCAAGCTGATTTAAATACTTTAAAAAAAAACAGAAAACACCAAAAGAAACTGCAAGAAGATAGGATAAAAGACAGCAGAGGAGCTGCAAGCTGGTAGATAGGAGGCCTTAGTGTTCCTTCTGCCCAGTGAGGGCGCTCAGCAGGAGGGCTGAGGAGATGAATAGGCTCATTTGAAAGGGACAGGAATGAGAGCATCTTTTAACTTCCCTCCAACACTTTTTCTCTGATGTCTGAATCAGCCTTACATGCCTGTCACAAACTGACCAGATCACATAATAACAAAGCAAACAAGCCAGACAACTAGGAAGCAAAAACGGGGAGGCACAAAGTGGCAATTACCTACAGTAAAAACACAATAAACTGAAGGGTTCAGTAGCAGATACTGAAATTCTTCAGCACATGGAGAGCAGAAAATGATGGGTTTTCTAGTACTGATCAAAGTTCATTCTGAATTGAGTTTGAAGGAATCTGAACAGAAACTGAATTTTATTTTCACAGCCAAGTTCAATGTCCTCAGGAGGAAAAAGGACATTTTAGTAGATCTTAAGGATTGTCTGTGAGTTTTTTTTTATAAAAAAAAAAACATCAACATGGTCATATCTCAATGTCTGAAAATAAAGCTTTTGAGAAATAATGGCTTCTCGTGTCACTCATTATATTTGAAGCCCTTAGGAATGATGCACGATTTTCCTGACATCTCCTGTCTGAAAGAGCCAGAATTAGAACCACACTCTTACTTTGACATCCACATACTTGTCTCACTTGAAGAAAAAGATAAGATCAGGGACGATACTTACTTTCTTGTTGGTGACATGTCACTATGTATTAGCAACTCTAAACAGGCTGTGTATGGTTTGAATGGAAAAAAATATGAAGCTTCCATCTGCACTGTACTCTCAGGTCTTATCCACATGGGTAGAAATAGGCACAGTAGGGTAAACTCTGGTCACTGCTGCTCATTAGAACAATGTGTTGATTCAATTCAATGCAATTTTATTTATATAGTGCAAAATCACAACATCATTCGCCTCAAGGCACTTTGTATTGTAAAGTAGACCCTACAATAAAACATACAGAGGTGCACTACAGTCATCATAATACAGTGAAGTGGCCACTGTGCTGTTCAGGGGGAGATGCACAGCCCAATGCATGAATGTCTACTTAATGTAATACATGTATCTCTACCATACATGTATTTATGCTTCATACCAAAATCGTTATGATTAACCCTTTCAGACAGTTCAGAGCGGGAACGCTCCATTTTGCGTAACTATTTTGAAATACCTGTAAAACTGCAACCACATAAGCTAGCGCAATAATTTTTCTTGCATGCAAACCGGTATTAGATGTTATACTTACATCTAATACATCCAGCTTGGTCACGGTCATGGTTTCCTTCCACATATAGCTTTGCAAGAGTTGCAAAAAAAGCACTTGCAGCAACAAAAACATAATATTCCAGAAACGCGCTTTGCTGATCCGATCAGCTTGTTCATAGCACTTCCTACGTTGGAATAGACATCAGCGCGAACTATCGCATGTCCGCCATTACCTGCCCGAAACCGGACGTGATGTCATTTTCGCGGACATTGTAGTTTTTTACCTTCAGGCCGTTATAGGTCTATACTGGTATTTTTAAAAGTCATGTTTGAGTTTATGCATTTCTGTATAGATTCTGGGAGGCTTAGAACTCAAATTACACTGTTAGAAATAGTTTATTTTGATGCACATGCAGTTTTTCTTGCAAATTTGCATTCTAATATTTCTTTTCTTTTTTTATGCAGTATATAAAAATTGGTGTATCTCAAAAATAAAACTATGAATACATTCAAATTAAATTTCCTGTGGTTGGAAACTATTTTGTACAACCAACTTTTTTGTATTTACAGTTTTGAGGGATAAACCTCTTAAATTTCTGTAACTACAAATATATGTAAAAAAAAAAAAAAAAAATCAATTTTTTTGTAGTTTATTGCACTTTTTTGCTATTTATATAGTTACTATGGACTGAATGCATGCATAGGATACATAGGACTCTACGGGTGTACAACATCAAAAAGAAAAAGTGCTGTAGTTGCAATAAATAAATTTATCTTTGTAGTTTTCAAGGTGTTCTCTTTTGTCTAACTTTTTCCTCTCAAACATGCAATTACTGATATTCTTCATTTAAGAAGGCAGAAGCCTCTAATTCCAATGGTAGAGTGCTCCAAATCGGAAAGCCAACACTTGGAAAGCACTTTTCCATTAAGGTGGAAATGTGCAATATATGTAAAATCCATTTACCATTTTTACATTGGATTAACTTTATATCATGACAAGATAATACTGACTCCTGAGTGGCATATCATGTGTCTCAAGTATATCTTTAGACTCTCCAAGCTGTATTTTGGGGGGTTTTCCCTCCAACATTATAATTCTCATTCAGGCGAATTGTAAGAGCTCTGCCATTCGAGTGTTCATATTTCCATCCGCTTGTCTCCTAAAGCTTCACAGTCTCTTTTTTTTCACAGCAGGCATTTCAACTTGTCATAGCAGGAGAAGCACAGGTGTTACTAATAGCATTAACAATGGCGCTGCTTTATTCAAGCAACTCAGTGAAGCATGACAGTGTGACAGTGAGCTGGAATCACAATATACCAGGATCCTGAAATTGAAGCAACTAAATGAAATTCAATTTATTATTTACATCTCTGCTTTGACTGCAGTTGAAATGTCTTCAGCCAGAAAAACCTATGTGCGCCTTTAATCTGGACAAATATTGGTCAGATTGTGCAGATTTTCAAGTGTGCTTTTATTAAAATTATTGCCAGACAAAGAAGATGGTGTGAGTTTAGTAAGTGTTTAGTTATAATTATCATTTTCTATTTTTCAGAGCTACATAATGCACCATGTCACAAATCTCAAGTCATGTCAAACTGGTTTCTTGTACTCACGTGGCCTCTGCTGTCATTAGCTCTAATAGAGCATCTCTGGGGAAGTTGAGCTGTTGATTTTCACCATGGATGTGTAGCGGACACATCTGCATCCTGTGTTTTCCCATTATCTCAATATGGACCTGAGAGCTGTATCCTGCGCCTTGTATATATCATCTATACCATGAAGAATTAATGTAGTTCTGGCAGCAAAAAGGGTCCAACATGGTACCAGCAATGCATTCCTAATGACATTTAAGGTCAGTTTAAGTTGCTGCTATGAAGGTAGCCAGCTTTGTGAAGATAGAAAACCTAGGTTGAGTGCAAAGACAGACACTAATGTTATTTCATGGTTCAGTCACCTGTTCTGTTTAGTTAACATTTGGGCTCATGAGCAGCTTAGGTTCACCCACAGAGTTTAATCTGCCAGATAACTCTCGCCATCACTCTGTGTGTGCAGATCTCCCTGACTTTCATGTGTACCTTACAGCAGGAATAATATACGACAGGATGGTATATGCATTAGATCGCACATGCAGGATTAGACCGTACATTTATATTAATGTGCAGCATAATCTGGATTACAAAGTTACAGACTAGCTGTCTGACTACTGGTGATTATATGAATCAACATAAAGGTGTTTTTTGGTAAAGTAAATAAATAAAAAGAGTATTGTAATACTGTTAGTAACATCATATTTGTTTAAACAAATATTGTTTTATCTTCTATATTGTTCTACCTACCCTTTCCTACAGTCCTGATCAAAAGTTTAAGACCACTTGTAAAAGAGCAAAAAAAACTGAAAATCACATTTTGCACAGTTGGATCTTAACGAGGTTCCAAGTAGAGCTTGACCATGCAACGAGAAGAAATGGGAGTGAGACAAAACATGCATGCAATTTATTGAAAACAACGCTTAAACTGAAAGAGGTTGTTTTACAGCTGATCCAAAGGTTAGGACCACATTTTCAAAAAAAAAAAAAAAAAAGACGGTAAACCTCCCAAAACAGAAATCAAAGTTCCAAACATGAACTCAGTCATAAATAGCTCCACTGTTTGTTGCGGCATGCTTGATGTAAGAGTTTCATTAGGTGAGTGGGAACATTTCTCCAAGTGGTGAGGACGACTGCAGGAAGGGCATCTACTGTCTGGAACAGTTGTTAATTTTTGTAAACTTCCCTTTCCTCCCTCCCCCGTTCTCTGCGGCCTGCTGGAGCGGGGGGGCTAGGAGGAGGAGTTGGCCGTCCGATTGGGGTCTGGAATGTGGGGCCTCCCTGCTGCTGCCGAGTCGGGGCAGTCTGCTTCTCTCCACCCCAGGGAAAAGGGTAACACCACCTGGGTCTGGGTGCAGTTTCCCCCTCCAGGGGCAAGGGTACCTAGACCTGGGGCTTAGAGTACGCTTGGGGAGTGTGATTGTGTGTACAGTGTCTCTTTATGTCTCTCTCCACGTTGGGTGAGTGTTGAGTAATTGCATATAGAGAGCATGAGGGTGGGAATGGATGTTTGTATCTGTGTGTGCCTGTATGTCTGTGTCCATATGTCA
>VUQR01011645.1:12657-24943 GCA_015108515.1 Hemichromis elongatus
GTTGGGGGGCAAATAATTTTTTTTTTTTTTTTTTTTTTTTTTACACAAGATTAGATAGGTTTGAATAACTTTTATAACCAATAAAATCATCATTTAAAAACTGCATTTTGTATTTACCTGGGTTATTTTGGTCTAATATTAAAAATTGTTTGATGAAATGAGGAATGATAAATATATAAAAAAAAAAATATATATATATAAAAGAGACAAATACTGTTTCATTGATATAACATTCATTATGTTTCTGCTTCTTTCACAGGGAATATTACCTTAGCTGGAAATGACACCCAACTCAATAACTCTACAGTAAGTGAAAAACCTTTATCAAGCACAGTAAAGAACGTTTGCTTTGTATTTAGACATTGTTAACTGTTACATAATCCTGCTTGCAGGGACCCAACATCGCAGCCATCGTGGCCCCTACAGTCACCTTGGGAGTGCTGGCTATAGTCTCGGCTTTTCTCGTCTGGTTGTTCTGTGTGGTCAAAAAGAAGAGGCAGACAGAAGGGACGTACAGACCCAGCGCTGAGGAGCAGTCTGGTACACGCAGCGTTGCTGCACCAGATGCACTAAAATTACCAAAGGAGGAAAGACTCATTTGAGGTTTTGTGGAACAGCCTGTAAGGACACAGGCTGCAAACACTCGCATGGCAGCCTTCCTGTGTGAAGAGGCTCTCAGGTTGGGGCTTGACCACTGAGAGAAAACTGTCTCCAGGTTTAAGAGAGGACAAAGAGAGGTCTTTGAAACCGTATAACATGATGCATGTTCTTGCCGCTCCATTTCAACAAGCACTGAATTGTTCTTGCTTGGTAAGCTGAAGAGAAGCGCCCAAAGGGATCTTTTTCTGGCTTTTAAGAACAACTAAACATTTCAAATAGGTCTAAATGTTTATTCTGCACAAGTTAAAAAAACAAAAAGCTACAGTATTTTATCGCCACTAATGATTTTAGTTTAGCGACACCTCTTTTTGCCAGCTGTCTTAAGTCTCTAATTACTTGTTTGGTTTGATTCTGTCCTAAATTTCATTGCTGACCTCTAACCCCAAACTTTTTGCTTTTTTAGTAGATTGCATTTCAAAAGGAAAGAGTCATGAGTTTAATCAAAAGATCTTATCCTAGTGTAAAAGTTCTTGTTTTTTACGAAGCTGCTGTGCGCTAAACAAAAAGTCAGGTTGTAAATAGAAATCAGAAACGACTGTTTACACTAGACATTTCTTTGAATAACAATGCTAATTTAAAGACAGGTTATTAATAATTCACCAGCTCATATGCATAGCACATAACTGACTGTAATCAAGTAGAAATGTTTTACAATGTCAACAGTTGTTTATTTATGCATTTGTCAAATAACAGAATATTTGGTTAGTATTTGTGTAATTAAATGTTACAAAGCATTTATAGTCTCATGAATCCCCCAAGGTGGAGAAGGGCTGGTGTTTATGTATGACATCCCAGTAAATGTAGGCTATAAGGGGGGTTGGTTTAGCTAGGTAGGTAGAGCAGGTGATCTATATGTTGTTAGATTAAGGCCGAGGCCCTGGATCAACCCAGTGTTCCCTCGGTTTTTCCTTCTTCTGTCCACTGTCCTGTTGATAAAAAGGCTAAAAATAACATTAGGGAAACTGCATATAGATATCAGGTGCAAAATGACATGCCTGAAAAGGTTCAGCATCTTTGGAAAAAATGCAAATGTCCACAACTATTGTATGTATTAGTGTACAGAGGCTGATGATAAAACAGCCATGCAGATAAGCATTTCCAATAACCACGGAGTGTTCACGCCCTCAGTGCACATGAGGAAAGCACTGAAACGCTCCACTCGTTGTTAGCCTTTAGTGAAAAGGTGATCAACTGTATGAATCAAGGAAAATTAACAGGATC
The DNA here is from genome assembly GCA_015108515.1 of Hemichromis elongatus. Classification (NCBI taxonomy): domain Eukaryota; kingdom Metazoa; phylum Chordata; class Actinopteri; order Cichliformes; family Cichlidae; genus Hemichromis; species Hemichromis elongatus. Next base: position 14,539 of record VUQR01011645.1, read on the forward strand.
ACAATTTTTTTTAGATTTCATAATTAGCAGGTCTTTTTGTCTTATTCCCCACACAAATGCATGCCTTTGTTTTCAGTGGATTCTGCATGTAAATGACTGACGGAAACATGCAGTCATGTGACGTCAGCATTATCACTGCAAGGAAAGAAGGTTCCTCACATACAGGCACATCAAGTTGGTTACAAGCTACAATGATAAGCCTGATAACAAGCGATAAACATGGGGTTTTAAAAAAATTTATGAAAATCAGAGCCCACAACAGCTCTGGAAAAAATATGTTTAATGATACTTTTGCACTGTTTACAGTTTAGCTTATTTCAAATACTGGAAAGGTCGAGAGTTTTTACAAACAATCCTATAACTCCCTATGACTACATTCACTCAGGAATTTAGATGAAAATATTGTGGAGTTGGGTTTGTTAGATAATATGTGGATTGCAGTGGGTTTTGGATTCAGTATCAAAAAGTAAAAAGACAAAGTCAAATACAGTTGAGGACAAAATGAGTTGTTGTCAAACTTGTCAAACCCAACATAGCATTACTAAGCATGCTAGTTTTCTTTAGAAAGCATAAATTATTTTTATTTGCACACAATAACAGAATTATTTCATGCACAACAAGCCTGGCAGAGATAAAACGTGAAAGATTTCAAAGACTGAAAAACAAAAACCAGTGAGACACGTGTCTAAAGACCCCAGAACAACTGCCAAGTAATGAATGAATGACTTAGTTGAGTCAGAAATTGCAGTTTGATTGAAGACGATTATTAGAACCCTGCAGAGGAACGGACTCGGATGTTGTAAACCAAGAAAAACTCCACTTGTGTCCTAACCTTCAAGCCAGACTGAAGCATGCTACAGTAAGGGCAACCAAGAGAAAGATTATGCAAACTGGAAGTGCATCCTTTGGTCAGATGAGACTAAACCCTTTGGCCACAGAGCGAGAGAATGAAACATGGTGGTGGGAGTATTATGCTGTGGGGATGCTTTGATGTGCCTAGGACTGGGAAACTTGTCAAGGTTGAAGACAAAATGATATGGGAAGATTATGAAAGAAAACCTCTGACCCAGTCAGAAATTAAACTGGGTCTGGTTCTGTGATATATCTTCCAACACTTCAACAGGAGACCAAAGTGAATGTTACTGAATATCCTGCACTTGAATCCCAGTGAAAATCTATGAAGTGAAGACCAAGGTCCATGCCACAAGACCATCAAAGCTTGAGAGATTCACCAAACCTTTATGTATATTTAGTATAATTCTCTTAAAGAGGTATACATCATGTGTGGATTCAGTGGTATATTAGAAAGTAAACACTGTGTAGCACAAGTCCTTATATTTACATGTTGTAAAACAGACTTGCTAACTAGGAGTTTTAATGCTCTAAGGTGAAGAGAAATGTTGGATCACACATCAAATGAATCAGTAAAAAAAAAAAAACCCCAAAGAGGCATTTATTTGGCATTTAAATTAGATTTTATTCATTCGCCAGTTTCAAGGCTTCACAGTTAAAATCACTTGCTTTTGACTTCGGCAAAGCAATGACAGGACAGATGTGAGGATGTCAGTAGTTCAGTGCATTCACGACATACAAAAACATTTGAACCAAAAACTTCACTAGCACCAGTTAACACCAATGTCTAAGACTAGAGCAACAGTGATCTGTTCAAGTGTGGTGAACTGTTCAATTCATGAAAATGATGGAGTTCGGTGAGGGGGTGGGTAATGGGCGAGGTGAAAGGGGGCTCAGGGAGGTTTTATGCGACTTCTTCCTCTCCCTCTTCCTCGAACTCGCCCTCCTCAGCGGTGGCGTCCTGGTACTGCTGGTACTCGGACACCAGGTCATTCATGTTGCTCTCAGCTTCGGTGAACTCCATCTCATCCATACCTTCGCCCGTGTACCAGTGGAGGAAGGCCTTACGACGGAACATGGCGGTAAACTGCTCGGAGATGCGCTTGAACAGCTCCTGGATGGCGGTGCTGTTGCCAATGAAAGTTGCGGCCATTTTGAGGCCACGGGGTGGGATGTCACAGACGGCGGTCTTCACATTGTTCGGGATCCATTCAACGAAGTAGCTGCTGTTCTTGTTCTGCACATTCAGCATCTGCTCATCCACCTCCTTCATGGACATGCGACCTCTAAAGACTGCGGCCACGGTCAGGTAGCGGCCGTGGCGCGGGTCGCAGGCAGCCATCATGTTCTTGGCATCGAACATCTGTTGAGTGAGCTCAGGCACAGACAGTGAGCGATACTGCTGGCTGCCCCTGCTGGTGAGTGGGGCGAACCCTGGCATGAAGAAGTGCAGACGGGGGAAGGGCACCATGTTGACAGCTAGTTTGCGGAGATCGGCGTTGAGCTGGCCAGGGAAACGCAGACAGGTGGTCACCCCGCTCATGGTGGCGGACACCAAATGGTTGAGATCTCCGTAGGTTGGGGTGGTAAGTTTGAGTGTGCGGAAGCAGATGTCATAGAGGGCTTCATTGTCAATGCAGTAGGTTTCATCTGTGTTCTCTACCAGCTGGTGGACAGAAAGGGTGGCGTTGTAAGGCTCCACCACGGTGTCGGACACTTTGGGAGAAGGCACCACGCTAAAGGTGTTCATGATGCGATCGGGGTACTCCTCGCGAATCTTGCTGATCAGCAGGGTGCCCATGCCGGAGCCAGTGCCACCACCCAGGGAGTGAGTGAGCTGGAAGCCCTGGAGGCAATCGCAGCTCTCAGCCTCTTTCCTCACTACATCCAGAACAGAGTCTACCAGCTCAGCTCCCTCAGTGTAGTGGCCCTTGGCCCAGTTGTTTCCAGCTCCACTCTGGCCTGTAGCCAAAAATATGGCAGTTTATAATGTAGGATGCACAAGAAAGACATAATATAATATACTCGATAAACAAAATTCACCCAGCTTACCAAAGACAAAGTTGTCTGGTCTGAAGATCTGTCCGAAGGGACCAGACCTCACTGAATCCATCGTTCCAGGCTCCAGATCCACCAGGATGGCTCGTGGAACATATTTTCCACCTAAACCAGGCAAAAGTGAATGAACAATAGAATTCCTTGTAATTTTAAGAGGCACGCTAGATGTGATGTAAAACAGAGATATGTATGCAAATTAGTCTGTGCAGCAGCAGAGGTGAATCTGCAACCAACCTGTGGCCTCATTGTAGTAGACGCTGATCCTGTCTAGCTGTAGATCGCTGTCTCCATGGTAGGTACCGGTGGGATCAATGCCGTGCTCATCGCTGATCACCTCCCAGAACTGAAACAAAACAGTCGTGGTGAGACGAAGGTAGGATGCAAGTTAATTCCAGTTGTGTATGCGCTGATGTACTTTTATTTTGCATTTCTAGAAAGCTTAGTGTGTATTTCTGGTGCATGCAGGTCTAAAGAGCAGTCTATTAGTCTGATCCGGCAGATGGCAATAATCTGATAAGTAAATAAGTAAAAGCGTCTTTGGTGCCATACAGCCAACAAGATTAATTATATTAAAGATATAATTCATGGCAGTGTTAAAACGATAATAGTGTCGTTTGATTCAGTTTAAATTTAGACTTTTTTTTTCAGAAACAAGTGGGTGGAAGAGAATCAGGCAAAAATAGGTCATAAATATGGAGGGGGAGGGGAGGCTCCTACATCGACAATAAGGTTTCATTACTATTTCTGACAATCGTTGATATATTCGCACGCAAAATTCGACAAAAACGTGGAAAAATTAAATGCGAGTTACGCATGAAATTTTTAAAGTGAAAAAACTTAATCTCTCCTACATAAACCAGTGCATGAATCAATTTTGTCCTCGGTGTGAAACCCTGCACGGAATGCCAATGAGAAAATCGTCTGTGGATTGATTCTCCCTCTCTCTGGTATAAATTGAGCTGCAAGAAGAAAATACGCCGCACTGAGTTTGTTCTAGAGAATTCCTGGAAGATGGATCAGGAGAGCTCCTCTGAGTGCCACCGAGGCATGCCTGCATGGCACACGGATCACTGCTCAGAGGATTGCAAAAACCGAAATAGAGGAAAAGAAATAAGAAAGAAATACCTTTGCTCCAATCTGGTTTCCGCACTGGCCGGCCTGCAAGTGCACAATTTCGCGCATTTTGAACAGATGGGTAGGAGGACGGTCGAGTAGGAGACGGGAATCTAAGTAGAGGAGATTCACAGGATGATTGCTCCTGCAGTCGATTGACAGGGATTTTGTTGCACCGCCTCTAAGACCGTCTACTGGGCTGAAACGGTGGTGCAACTTGACGTCATCACCATGGCAACCAAAGACCGGAGGAGAGAGGGAGGAACCAAAAGCCGTGGAAATGGCGGATAGGATGCGTGGAAGCTGCATCAGTTGTCAATAGCTCTTCTCATTATTCTCACGAACTCAGTGACCCCACACCTAAAACATAGCGGAGCGATACGTTTTTCGGTCTGATACTTTATATATTCACATGAAACAACACCAGTCATCCAGCTGCCTGAAAGAAAAAGAACAATAAGATAAAAATATGTATCAGCTTTATATGTGGAGACTATTTGGTACTTTTAAAAGCATTAACTTAATGTTATCCCCCCCCAAAATCAGGGATTTCTCAGTGCGACAATGCAACTTGAAAAAAAGCCCAGGATGTGCAGCCACATCAATATTCCCTCCATGATATCAGTGCTTGACCCATTTCTATCTGACCTAGGATGGCTTTTGCCGTGCTTATTTTTATCTTCATCTTGTGTGGCTAAATATGTTTCTGCAACACATTTATACTTCTGGGCTGCACACAGGAAGTAAAGAGGAGAAGCAGAAACATTCATGTCAGTCTGATGTTTTAATATTAGTGAATATGTCAAGACTGTGGCCTTATGAAAATGCACCAACACAAAGCAGGCATTATTGAAAAAAGAAAGGCCGTTTATAAAGTTGCTTTTAGATTTGCAGAGGTTATCATGGCTACCTGTTTACATATAAAGATTCTTTCATTTTTATTATACATTGGCTACATCTAAAGCTTCTTAAAGAATAATTGCCACCTTCTCTTCAGACTTACTAAAAGTAGGTTTTCAGATGAAATGCTGTCTGCGTTTAGTCTATTTTTGGCTGCCACCTATTTTATATTCTGCCTGTCTTCAGCTGCACACCTTCTTCTTTTTTCTTTTTCAAGATCATGAAAGGTGTCTCTTTTATTATCTTGTACCCAGCACGATAATTTTCACAAGTCAAAAATGTGGCCTGCTGTTAGCGCAATAACATCTTGTCACTGCTGACGGCTGGTTTAGCCAGTTTGTGCCAAAACTCATCAGATCTAAGCCATACTAAGAGTGAAAAATTGGGGAATGAAAAGTCACTCAGTTCACTTATGTATGACTTTGTGTGTTGTTGCTTTTTCCCCCTTTTTTCCCTTTTAAATTTTTTTTAAACTCAGTCTCTGACTGAATGGTGAGTTTTTAAGTATACAGATGAAGGCCAGGTAAAAACAAAGGTTTGCTTGTGGGATGGGCTGTAAATGCTAAAACAGTCACATCCTGAATGATTACATTCCAGACCTGCTCTGAGTTACTAACTCGCCTGAACCATTCTTCAACAACTGGCCAATGGGGCTCTATTTCCTGCTTTACAGCTATGCTGCATGCCATTTCGTCTTTTTTTTTTCCCAACGTCTGCATGATACATGTTACTCCCACAGTAGTCATGCACAGGAAAAACAGCATTTGGAACTCCATGTCAAGGACAATAGATAAGCTGTCTGTACACTTTAAGGCTTTCTGGGGACAAGTTTAATTTGCTGTTTACCGTGGAGTCATTAAGGACTTAAACTCAAGGACTTGTTGATTGGAGTTGTGGATTTATTCTATTTAAGTGACAAGCTCTGGGCCATGTCACTCCCAGAGGAGGATCTTACGTGCCCAGTGTGCTGTGACATTTTCGCAGACCCCGTTCTGCTGTCTTGCAGTCACAGCTTTTGCAGGGGCTGTCTAAAGCACTGCTGGGACACGGGGATACGAGAGTGTCCAGTTTGTAGGAAAAAAGCCTCAAAGTGCAACCCCCCGTTAAACTTGGCTCTAAAAAATGTTTGCGAGGCTGTTCTTCAGGTAAGGAGGCAGAGCTCAGTGGAAGGGGAAGACAAGGTGAACTGCATTCTTCACGGAGAGAAGCTGAAACTCTTCTGCCTCGTCGACAAACAGCCCATCTGCGTGGTGTGTCAGTCGTCCAAACTGCACAAGACCCACGACTGCTTGCCCATAGAGGAGGCACTGCTGGACTGCAAGGTGAGGCAGATGAACATAGCTATTGATTATCTCAACGAATTCTGCAGCTTGCTTAGAATGCTGCTCCACAAGTCAGGCCTGAATGTGATGCACCCTTTCAGGGATTCATTCATTTAGATCTGCAGTAGCTAAAGTACTTAAGACATTAAATTTGGTCTCTGTTGACTGAGGCCTGCTTTACTTCCAGGACGAACTTGCTTTATCCCTCAAGAGCCTGCAAGAAAAGCTGGACAACCTCAAAAGAATTAACATGACCTCCAATAACACGCTAACATGCATCAAGGTAACCTGTGATGAGCTGACAGATGTTTCACATTTGTCAGGAAAACATGCCCGACCTAATAAAAGAGCTTGTGATAATCTCCCCACAGAGTCAGGCGCTGGAGACACAGAAAATGATCAAGAAACATTTTGAGCAGCTGCATCAAGTCCTCTACCACGAGGAGTCGGCTAGATTAGCTGCTGTGAAAAAAGAGGAAGAAGAAAAGATTGCAGGGATGAAGGAGAAAATTAAAGAGCTTTCAGCCGAGGTGACGTGTCTGACAGAGACAATCGCCATCATACAGGAACAGTTGAAAGAAGACGATATGGTTTTGTTGAAGGTTCGCGTTGTCCAATTTGAAGCTTATCTCCTTATTGTTTGCAAAAGGCCTCTGCCTTAACATATTATTGTTGTTTTTTCCTCCCCCAGAATTTTAAAGACACTCAAGACCGGTAGGTTTACTGAAAAAAACAAACACAAAATGTTCCCAAAACATGTAATTACATGTTAATAGTCCATGTAATTTTGTTACATAAATACAGAGTAAAATGTTAAAAGTTTAATAGAATCAGGTCATATTTAATTGGTATACATTCAGTTTATACCAAGCACATTTTTCTCAATCATAAATTATTTAAATGATTTTATATATTTCAGTTGCATTTTACCTCAAGTTATTGTTTCATGTTTGCTGAGGGTGAAGAATGAATTCAGTGTCACATATCCTCACTGTTGTTATCACAGATGTAAAAGCACAGTGCTCGGTTCAGAGAACATGTCCGGGTTGCTGATTGATGTGACTAAACACCTCTACAACCTCAAGTACAGAGTGTGGGAAAAAATCCTGGATCATGTTGATTATAGTAAGTACCTAAATATTATTATTCACTTTAAGCTAAGAATTGTACAACAAAATATTAATAGATAATTTTTTTGGCACATTTCCTGTCTTTTAGCGCCCATAACCTTAGATCCAAATACAGCACACCCTTGCCTCATCCTGTCTGACGATCTCACTTCCCTGCACTACTCAAAGCAGCCCAGCGTATGCCCTGACAACCCAGAGCGCTTCCATATGAGCGCTGAAGTGGTAGGCATGACCGCACTAGGCTCAGGAAGTCACCACTGGGTTGTGGAAACAGGAAGTAATCATGACTGGCTCCTGGGTGTGGCCTCTATGTCTGTACCGAGAAACACAGAGATCTCTGCAAGGCCCAAGAATGGCTTCTGGACTTTATGTTTCCGGGATGGAGACCTGAGAGCAATGACCTCCCCACCCAGCCCACTGACAGTTTCAAGAACGCCCAGGCAGGTCAAAGTTCAGCTCGATTACAACAAGGGAATGGTGTCGTTTTTTGACGCCACTGACAACACACTCTTATATGCATTTACACACTCCTTCACGGAACCTTTATTTCCATATTTTTATACACAGAGCAGCCATCCATTGCGAATACTGCCAGAGAGGGTGCTTGTCACAATGTTGCGGCAATAAGTGGATGACTCATTTATTCTTTGTCAAATGAGAAAATGTAATCCCAGGATGAAATAAATGTCAAACTATCAAAGTAGGGAGGAGCGACCTACAGTAATGTTACCACTGAAGCAGTAATTTTAGTGTTATGAGTATGAGTAATATTGCTCCTTCTTCAGGCTTGATGTACACTCACTGGACACATTATCAGGTACACCTTGCTAGTACAATGCTGGACCTACTTTTGCCTTCAGAACTGTCCTAATTGTTTGTGACACAGATTCAGCAAGGTGCTGGAAACATTAATCAGGGGTCTATGGTAACACAATAGTGTCACACAGTTGTTGCAGGTTTGTCATCCATGATTCAAATCTCCTGTTCCACCACATCCCAAAGTTGCCCTGTTGGACTGAGATCTGGTGACTGTGGAGCTAATCTGAATACAGTGACCTCACTGTCATAAAACCCAATTTATTAGGTTTTGAACTTCATAATATGCTGTAATATCCTGTTGGAAGTGGTCAGCAGCAGATGGGCACACTGCGGTCATAAAGCACTTTGAGTGCTCCAGTGGCGTAGAAAAGCATTATATAAGAACCAGTCCATTTTCCATTAAGGGATTGACATGGTCAGCAACAATACTCAAATGGGCTGTGGCATTTTAACAGTACAAAGTGTGATGAGAATAAACCCCACTCTAAACCTTTGAGACAATGCAGGATGGACCCGTGCTTTCATGTTATATTAAATTCAGATCCAACCATGTGGATGTTGCGTTGGAAATTAAGACTCATCAGACCAGGCATCATTTCTCTAATTTTCTATTGCCTAGTTTTGTTCAGCCTGTATGAATCGTAGCCTCACTTTCCTGTTTTTAGCTGACAGGACCTGGTGTGGTCTTCTGCTGCTGTAGCCCAGTGAGTGATTATTTGAGTTGCTGCTTTGAACTGACAGGAAGGACTTGCTGATGCAATATAATCCCCTTTTTTTTGGACCATTCTCTTTAAACGCTAGAGATGGTTTTGGGAAAATCCAATTAGATCAGCAGTTTCTAAAATACTCAGAATATCTGGCACCAACAACCATCCCGTGTTCCAAGTCACTTAAATCACCTTCCTTTCCGATTCTGATACTCAAGTTGGTCTTCAGTAGGACATCTTAACCATGCCTACCTACCGAAATGTGCTGAGCTGCTGCCATTTGATTGGTTGATTAAATATTTATTTTAAAAAAGCAGCTGAACAGGTGTACCTAACAAAATGGCCATTGACTGTATGTGCAACTAAAGCTAGAAGCTGGTTAGTTTAGGACAAACTGATAGATTCTACCCATTCTAATGTACAAACATAATAGATTTTGATTAATTTATCTGGTTCAAAACTAGACGTATGGGATTTTACAGGGGTAAATAGTATAGAATAATAACTTCCTGGAGACCCTATTAGCTGCTTGTTATACAAACCCGTTTGAAATGGTGAACTGTAAATTTTACACTTAAGCTTTTTGCTGGGATTTAAAGCGGAATATAAAACAGGTCTTATTTATAGGTTTTAGAGGTGTTGGAAGGCATATTTGATTGCTGAGATGGCTTTTCACTTGGTTTGTATGCTATGTTAACCTAACTGTGTGGTATTTCTGAACATAACATATACCAACACCATCTTACCTATGGTGTTGGAAGACAGACACTAACCCTATTTTTTTAAAAATTATTTTGCATTCTCTGTTTGACTTACTCATTGAAGTTTTTTCATTAATAACAGCATTATTATATCGGAGAGGTATGTGGGGAATGTATACACCCTGTCCTGCACCATGCACCTTGAGAAAGACATCACACATGCAACAGATTCATGCTCCTTTCGCTATCCATATGATGCTGATTGGTGTCACACCCTAACCCCGACCTATTAAATCATAACACTAAAACTCTTAAGCTTGAAATTGCTCTTTAAAGTTCTGAGCCTAAATGTCCTCACAACATCACCACAGTCACTGGTCCACAAATTCACTGGAAGGATAAAGTTTATTGATGTATTTTGTCCTCACGATGGCGCCAAAACACAAGCAAATAGTAAACATGCTCCTTGTTGCAATTCATCACATTATGAAAACATGAAATTAAAATGGTTACAATTTTAACATTGTCTACTTGTTGATTAATTATTGATTCAGGTTTTTTCTTTGATTTAGATTTCTTTCACTGATAATGAATAAAAAAAATCATTCAAATAAAACGTAAACTGGAAAAAATAAATAAATCAAAAGGAAGAAATTCACATTCAGGGTTTAACTGTGACAGTTTTTCACTAATTTTAATAAGTGTGTTTTATTTAATATGCTGTGAATCTAAGCAGGTGGGTTTTGCGCCTGTGGATTCTGGTGTTTCTCTGGGTTGAAACAGGAAGTAATCTTTTTAATGGA
>VUQR01011646.1:0-16330 GCA_015108515.1 Hemichromis elongatus
GTTGGCCCCCACGAGAATAGTAAACTTCCAATTTTTGGTCCCCACGAAGATATTAATACCCGTACACACACACACACACACACACACGCACACGCGCACACACACACACACACACACACACACACACACATCATCACATGCGGCAGGCACACACCACAGAGACTTCCAGTCCCCTCCCCCCGACTGAATAGTCTGTTCTGACAATCCACAGGACAGCCGGAGCATTGACGTCAGAGGCAGGCCCATGAAAATACAGGGTCCCTGGGGGGGCTGAGGGAGTTATGCACATCTTCACAGCTTGGCTTGCAACTAGTTCAACAACCAAAGAGCATATAACTGCCTCTGTTTGCTCTTATTTGCTGGAAAATGCAATAACAGAAATAAAAGGTCCACGTTTACACAAAGCCTGGCATGCACAAATTTGCATGCGACTGCAATGCGGCTCATCTCAAATGTGACGTCAGTGGACATCATGGCATGGTGATCCATTAGGACAAGTGTGAGATGTGCATAATTTAGGTTAATGAAAATACAAATCACAGCACATCATCACCTGTCCTCTGTCGTCTTAATCATTCCCATTTATGAATAACTGCTGTCAGATAGAAATATATTAGACATACCCAGAGGAAAGGTTTGTTGCTCGCTCAGACATCCTCACAGTCCCAAGAGAAAAGATGACATCTTTGTTTATCGCTCAATGTTCTGAAACTCGGTTCTGTTTTTTCTTTTTCTAAGACATCATTAGGACATCGAGGCCAGTAATCTCATTGTTCCCTTTTATTCTAACCTCTCTTTCAGTTTTTCTGAGACTCTCATAGATGTAGTTAATGTCAGCCTGTGTGCAAATACATGTTTGTGTTGCTTGTGATCTTAGTTGTGTTTTTGTCTTTAAAAAAATGAAAAGGATTCAGTGCATATCAAGAAAATACGCTACAATACACTAAAACCTTAACAAATTTCTTATTCTCATGCAACTTTATGGGAAAATAACAGCAATGGAAAAATACCACTTCAATATATAAAATTACCAGTATGGTTACAGCACTATAAATTTAGATTAACAATAAAGGCCTTTAACTCACACAATAGTGTCCACTAAACAATAAAAATGAATTGTTTAGCTTGTAGCTTGTCAGAAATCAGTCCATTGTCACTTTTTCTTTTTCTTAAGAAAAATGGCAACAAACATCCACAATTGAGAGTACAAAAAGGAATGGGTACAGTAGAGGGAACGCTTTTCAAAGCATGTTTCAAAACATGTCTGTTAATTGTTCCTCACTTAGTCTGACTGCATGCATATCAAGTGTGAAACTAGTGCAAACAGTATATATATCTATCCCCATCCACAAGGGCCAGCGACTGTACTAATCGCCATAAGCAGCCTCCTTAGATGAGTATATAAAATCTGTAGGGAAGGACCGGACTTTTGCACTCTGCTGATCTACTGGCTGGTCACATGTGAGTGGCTCCACAGTGCAGTGGTTTACACATTTGTATGACAAGTAAAAGGTCGCCAGTTTGTTCCTAGCAGGAGTCACGAATCCCATTGTGGTTGCATTTTGTGTAAAAACATTTTTTCTAAAATCTGCCACGTTAAGCATGCTGGGCTACCTATGGTGGTGACCCACCAGTTTGATGAAATTTTAAAACCACTAACTTTTATTATTAAAAGTTTAACCTTTTTCTCAGATTTTATTTTTATTTTTTAATTAATCAATACCGACGGAAAAACAGAGCAAGACGTTTTGGCCTGGACATCTGCTGAATACATCCAAATCCCGAAAAACACACCTGTTGCCAGCGGGTTCCCGTACTAACATTGTCCTAATTTGCTCATCTAATTGGGAGCACGTATGAGTTCTGTGAAATTTGCCAGAATTAGTAGACTCTTTAAGGGCAGAAAGTGAATACAGCAAGTACAGGCCGCCTGCATGTGGTATCTCATCTGTATGTTGGAAGAATACTGCCCATGTAGAGATCATATTGACAGGAAATTGCATTGGAACCATTAAGGCAGGCAGATTTTTCTGTCAGCATCACTGTATTAGTGGAAGAATGTGTAGAAAGGACAGCAGTAATTACATGTTGCGTCCACAAGTGTCCACTTATAAAACTTGGCTCCTAAGCTCTTTGCAAGTCCCTCCCAAAGAGGAAAAGTACTGTCTTGTCAGCAGCAAAGAGGAAGAAGTGGTGAAGGATGCCTTTTATGGAATCCCTGTTTTTAAATATATGTCCACAGGAAGCTGAGAAGGACGATGCTCCCAGTCTTCATTTAGTGTGACGCTGATTAAAGCATTCAGTTGCATTCCCACAGAAATTTCTGTAGTTTGACTATAACAAGGCTCGCAGACAGAGAGCACGACACTCCTATTTTGGTTACCCTCTAAATGCCAAAGGTGTTTCAAATTTAAAGAATAATAAAACTATGAAAATGAATTGATTAACCGAAAACTCCATTTCAGTGTGGGTGCGCCACATACCATAGCGGTTCAGTGTGGCCCTTTCCAAATACGCTGACACTTAGATGTCAGCGTATTTGGAAGTGTCATCTGCAGCACGATGAACTTTCCTGTCTGAATGGTCTCCTTTGCGAGGAATTCTCTTGTCTGATTTTCTTATTCATCTGCTTTTTCTTCAACTCATTCAATAGATAAAATCGATTTTTTGTATGCAGATACTCAAACTGAACAGCTATCTGGTCAATACCCAATCATTCCAGCTGTTGCAAAACCCAACAGTTGCAATACATCTGTTGTAAAATCACTTTTTCCTTTCTTTTTTTCTTAAATGGAGTTTTACAAAATTAAAATTTATAGACCAAAGCAACCGATCACAAGCCCACATACCCAGCCTGAAAGATTTTTGTGTATAAATCAGGTATATTTGCACAGATCATCGGATCAATGCACCGACTGTTACTCCTGGCATCCCTGCAGCTTTGTAGCTTTAGTTATTGTTATTAACATTGCAATGTTGTTATTAGCATAACACTGCAATCACTGAAATAAATGCAGAGATCCGAGAATGCAGTAGAAAAGATAAGCAGTTAGACAATCAAGGAGGGTTTATACAGACTGAGAGTGCAGTCAAATCTAAACCACCACAGAGGTTAACATAACATGAGTGCACCTAAAATGTCAGAAGTTGTTTGCTATTACACAGTGAACACTTTTTAGCAAGCAGGTCAAAGCAAAAATAGGAACACTGTGAAAGATATTTAGTAGAGACAATTGAGGCAAATATTTGACCCACTTGCCACGTTTTCTCTTTTTATACAGTTTTAGCTAAACTGTGTAGTTTTTTCCACATTGGACCATGTGGAGACCAGAGAGTACATCCTTATCACATCCAAGAGAATCAATAGTCAGCGCTGCAAAACACAAACAAAGTACCAAGAAGCTGAAAGAAAAGAACATTGTTTTAGTTTATATGATTTCCTTATCTACATGTAGGCCAGAGGTCAGGCTCCCCTGGAAGCTGATGAGCATTCTTGTGCATCGATAAAACCAGTGTAGACAGTTTAAAAAAAAAAGGCACTGAGACATTAGAAATGCTGGTTTGTAAGGCAGTGATCCGAGCAGCAGAGCGTACTCAGACTGCGAAATGAAGTATTTCTAAATTCAGAGCGGTGCCAGAATTCCTCTGCCTAAATTCAGAACGTCACAGACGATGTGGGGCAGACCCCTGAAATGTACAAATTTGCTGTAACTGGCCACGCAGCATTATTGCTCTGCTAATTTTTTTTTTATACAGTAAAGAAATACTTTAGACCAAACTTGGAGATGTCTTAATAATTTACACATTAAAGAGATGAGTGCAGTGTGCCACCTTTTCACCATCCCTTCTCCTTATATAATTTTTTAAATATTTAAGTCTTGATTTAGTTTGTTAAAAATACTTTTTTTTAAACTTTATATGTTCATTAGCAGGAGGAACTGTAAATCAGACTTTTTTTTTCTTTTGCCAAATGAACAAAAGACCTGCAAAAATGCAGGTAGTATGTTGAATCTTTCTCCAGACTTTTGTTTATTTAAAGCTTGACTCACACTGTGCACTTGATGGACAAAATGCAATGGTGTGGATACATAATGAACATATGCCATTGGATATTTCAACAGTCTTACAGCAGACTCTAACAGTGGAAGCTGGTTTCTGCTGGCATGCCTCATGCTGACAAATTTAATGTGACCGTATAACACCTCTTATGCTCTCAGTAGCACACTGTGATCCAGGCCTTGCACTGCATAATTAAATTTGCAAAAAAAGGGGTTAATATAAGACAATTTATCCAAAAAATAAATATTGATAAGGCTTGCATCAGTTTGTCAGGAAAAAGCAGATTGCATGTTCAAGGCGCTCGCAATTGGGCAGGTGGTGCAGATATGTGATGTGGAGCGCTGCAGTGGAGAGAACCGCAGAAGGCACATGAATCAAAAAAAAAAAATTAAATGGGTGAAAAAAACGTGATGAAAGAAGTGTGCAGGGGTGGTGGTTTAAAAGAGGGGTGGGGGCTGAGGGGGCTATTTGCGTCAGAGCTGGAGCCAATGAAGTCAGGCTCAAGCAGGAGATGCTGTTACTGCCACTCACAGCACTCGCCTGGGCCTCATGTCCTCTACGTCACGGAGCTGGCACAAATTATGCCTGCTTCAGTGTTCGACACACACATGTGCACACAAACGCGCTATAAAATGAAATTTATGTGTATCACACACATATCCTGCATCGTTCAATGACATTCAGAGTAGCTACCCAGCAGGGGTGGGTTTTTTTCCCCCTACAAAGTAAAGCTCAAAGTAAAAGATTTTCCTTCGGATTCAGGCGATAGATGAAATAAAAAATGCTGACAGAATAAGATTTTATATTTTCTCATAATGCATTTGTCTTTGCTATTCAAGGCTGTTCAGCACTCAGCTCATATTTATATATGCAGTATACAGCCTGATAGCGGCTCCAGAACTAAAAAGGATCTCAAAGGATGAATTGCTGAGACAGCAGTGAGGCAAAATGTGCTACATTGTGCCATTAAATACCATATAGGAGTGTTTTATAAACTGATTAAAGGTTAAACAGTTTTTTGTTTTGTTTAAAAAAAAAATGCGCACACACACCTTTCCTTCCACCCCCTCACACCCTCATCTGTGACAGTGCCACATACGGATACACACATTCATTCATTCATGCATATCTCACACATGCAAATCCTGCTTATTTAGATTAGCGGGCAGTGTTTCTGTTGTTGCGCTACTTCTGACCTAGATTATCACAACCATAATTCTGGAGGATAACTACGATGATGAGCATGTGGTCAGGAGTCTGCGGGGGGGACTAAAAACAAACAGTGATTATTTTCCATGCAAAATGCTTCACTGTGCAATCTTATAATACTGCGGGCAGAACAGGTCAAATATGACTCTCCGGATGTGCACAGGAGGACAGATGGGATCGTATGCCAGCTATGGAAAACACACACACCTGCGATTATTGCCCAGTTAGTTTAATATTCAATTTATTGTTTCAGCTTAATAAACTGGCACATGATTGTCTTTTAAATCATAAATATTTTACTAGTGATTTGTATCAATATGAGGGAGAAAACATAATCTGTTTTTTCCCCCTTGCAATGTTACAGAGACCAGATCAGCAGCTGCAGCTCTGCTGGCAAAAAGCCACATCCTATAGGCAATGACGCAAGCAGGAGACATTAGCCATGACCTCATCAGCCCGCCATCACAGCAACGCTCTGCTCTCTACCTCACACTCACACACACACATACACAAGCACACAGTGATAAGTTACTATTGGCGTACAAAAGGCAAACTCTATCCCTTAGTGTTGTACAATACCACTCTACTTGAACACACATACGTTGACGTCCTGACATCGTAACAATGACCTGACCAAAAGGAGGCCCTTTCATCAAACACACACACACACACAGAGTTAGATCATTACTCACAGCTGAGTGATGTCACACAGCCTGTCAGTGTGTGTTCATGCAGTGTACGGTGTGTGTACAGTGAGGCGCCATTGACAGCCTGTTTGGCTCTGCTCTTTGTGTAAGCATTACACGCAGACACCGCAAGGAGAAATACTGTTAAACATAATAAAAAGCATTTACGAAATATGATGTCCATTTTATTAAAAATACTATGATTGTTATGGTTTTTTTTGTACAGCTGATTGATTTCACCCTGAACTTGCCTGATGAGCGTTTATGCCCTAAGAACAAAAATCTCAGTACAGTAAAATTTTACAGGAAATTTCATTGTTACACAAAAAATTCAAGCGTGTTTTTATCTCAGGCAAAAATGAAGAGAAAAACATAATTAATTTGATTTAATTTTTTTTTTTTTGTTACTGCTTAAGTTCCATCAGGAGTGGATGATCCAAGAATGAAACAGAGTCAGTGAAGTGAGGCTGGGTTTTTTTTTACTTGATTTAAATTAATTTGATGTCTCAGACAACAAGAACAACAGCAATAAAGGAAAGAAAACACTTTAAAAAAAATAAAAGGAATGGAAGAATTTCAGTATTGACTGGGTAGGTGGGTGTGGGTGAATGAGCAGTAGCTGGCTGCGTGCGTTCCTCATCGCAACCCAAACAAAGTCACTATGAATCATAGGTGAGAAATATGGGTGCTGACGTAGAGCCCTGGAGATGTCGCTGCACAGCAGACATCTGAAGAGGCCAAGACGGCCAAGCAGCCAGACACCAAGTCTGCCTGTTTACTGATAACATATGGACAAAATCTATTCATGAACTAAACATGCTTACACACACACACACACACACACACACACACACACACACACACACATTAAGCTTGTCACTTATTCACTAAATTTTATTTTACTAGTACTTGTAAGACGTCAGGAGTTAAAAATTTTTATTTTCAATTCTTCTTTGTTTGAAATTATTTGCTTTGACCTTTGACCTGCGTGTAATGTTACAGCAGTGACTTCACTCAATAAAATTGACTTTTTTTCCTTTCTACTAGTGCACATAAACTGTGATTCTGAAACTTCCTTTCAAAAGAAACGTTGTCTAAATCTGATATTTTCAGGATTTTTTCGGTATTCATTGCCAAGTTTGCAAACAGCCACAGAAACAACAACAACAATAATATTGGTGAGAGAAATTTCTTAAACTAGAGTTAGTTTTTGTCTTCTCCGTGGTGGGTTTGTCTGATTTCTTTCCATGCATCTCATCTTTATACATTAGCCCCACCTAGTGTTTGCTTGTCAGAGGACAATGATGAAAGCATCTAGCAGCAATTATTAAATTAAAGAGAGAGTAAAGGTCATAACTGCAAAAAAATAAATAAAAATCTTATCTTGCATTTCAAAGTTGCAAAATGCTAAATAATGTCAAGAACTCAAGACAGTTTGGATTATTTTCTTATGTAATTGTTTGCCATTGTGAGCTGCAATTAACATTTAGACCACCAGGAGGTATTCTTACACTAGCTGATCTTGTTCCAAACTGTCTGCAGCGGAGTCATCAGAGAGTGAAGCTGTGAGCTGCTGCACAACTTTATCTTAAGAGGAGAACACAAACAACAACCTTTGCTGCACTTCCAGTCTTACGGCACAAACAGCGTCGCTAGCACAAAGCCGGGGCAGAGACACACAACCATCCCTACATCTAATCCCCAATCCTCAGACAAACAAATCTATCAAGCTATTCACTCAACATGCTAAATTAACAAAGGAAAGGGAGAAAAAGACCGAGATTCTAAGTGGCCTCGTCTGTGCTTGTTTCATAAGATCAGGGTCTTTTAGCTCCTGTGAGTGGAGACCATTTTCTTCTTCGTGACATGTAATTGTTATTGAAGTGCTGCCAACATCATTGCTACAGAATAGAATATATGTATGGCAACCATTTTCTTTAATGACCGATGACACATTTATAATACTATCCTCTCATCTAACTTGTAAACTTCCATGAAAAAAAGTCTTCTTAAAGAAACAATTATTGGAATGAAGTTCATGATGTGGTTTGGATAAACTTGGGTGAGACCTGTTGTTTGCATAATCTCAGGATATCACACAAACATCTATGCATGTGTTTGTTTCTTCGACCTACACAGTCATCCAAACTTGGCTCAAGGGTACATCTAATGTAACTTAGGGTTCTTATCTATGTCAGATGTCGTCACATTGCCTAGCAACGACCCAGCAACAAGCTAAAATGACCCCTATAATACCTTATAAAAACATCATTTCATTTTTATTTTATTTTATTTCATTTAAAACTACAATACTGTAATCAAGCAACAGGCTAAAATGTGGCTAAAATCTTTTTTGGGCCTTTACACATTTGTAGCACCTGAACAAAACATCCAATTGTTTTATTTCACAGATATGTCATCTCAATTATATTAACAAAAACAGAATTATTCATGATAAATCATAACTTCATGTTACCTAGAAACCATCTAGCAATGGGCTAAAATGTGCTGTGCATCTATAGCATTTTATAAAAGAACCATATCTATCTATCTATCTATCTATCTATATATATATATATATGGCTTTCTGTTTTCCCTGGACTCTGAATGTAATTAGTTAATGGAAATGTCTGTGTATGTGTAAAGTAACAGATTTATCACGGTTAATCCCTGAATTTTTAAAACAGTATTTATGCAATTGCCAACAGGTCTTCATATGAAAATTGTAAAATGTTGTGTTTATATTCCACGGCCCCCAGTAATGGCGTATGAAATTAGATACCCAGTGAAGAGAAAAAGAAAGGATTTATATGATCTCATATCCTTTCTATCTTTCCTTCTGTTTTCTCATTTGCCTTTTTTGTTCTTATTTCGACATTATCAGAAAATGGTAGGAAAAAAAATCACAGAATCAAATTTTTTTATTTTTACTGGTATCAACCTGTAACTGTAAGAGCTGTTGTTTTGGACAGATAAAGGCTTTTAACCAGTTGTGATGGTAGTTGTTGGTAGGTGGGTGAATGGGGGGCTGCGGAGGACCATTGATAGGTCTTGGCTGTACAGCAAGAGGCAAGGCAAAAAATGCTTTGTAGTCCTGATATGAATTTCAAGAACCCTGTTTCTACACCTCCTCTCCTGGCCTCACCGTGGCTCTCCGAGCGAACAAAAACGATCTCCATGAGAAAACGCAAGCTCGAGCACTCAGAGGCGACAGTGAACGGGGCACCGACAGGAGCAGCATACACTGACCAGTGCTAGTTATGTAGTTCTGTTGTCTGCTTGTTGTAATAGCAACCATTTAGTCAGAACAAACCAAAACTTTTTTTTTTTTTTTATGTTTTTAGGCTTTTTTTATTTGGCAGACTGAATTCAGGGTAGAGCCAGATCTGCCTATTAAATACTGAAGTTCTGTTAGTATTTCCTATTTGTTCAAAAGTACTATCTGCATTTATTTTAAAATCTACATTTGTTTAAACAGTGTGTCTGCATTTGTGTATCATGGTGTACCAAACCTGCCTCATAGCATCCAGAATGGCAAGATCTTGAGTGGGTGGGGTTCACTGTGTGCGCACCCCCTAAGTAGTGACAGATGCCAGGCACAGTTAGGGAAGGAAGCGCCAGGGTCTCCTTCCGTATTAGCCAAGGGAAATTCTCATTCGGGCACAGGACCAACGAGATTCAGAGCCAAGCCTGAAATCTGAAGATGTGATCTGCTTGCATTTATGCTAAGTCCTGCAGTACATTTCTATGTGGATGCCAAGAAGCATTGGTTTACTCATCATACCCTACTGCAGTGAGCGTAAATGCATTTTTATTGTTGTGCCCAATCTTTGGTATCCTTTGAGAGATCAAAGGTAATATCGCTCTTGTAATAATTCACAGACTTCGCTGCTTTTAAATTTTTTTTATTGTAACTCTTTCTGAGAAATATTACTCATGAAAACTGTGCACTGTACACTGTTTTGCGGCGAGGTGTCTTGATAAAATTTCAAGTTGTAGTTTTTCTTTCAGCGCATTTCAAAAACTGAGATGCAACACAAGCATCGCCATACATATGAAGTGAAAATATATATTGTTTTTGTAACTGATACTTTTAAGGGTTGTTTTTCAAAGGCGTCACGTGGGACAATACTCAATTAGTTTCAGGTGTACAATAAATTTGATTTACAAGGTAAACCACAGAGAGGAATTCATGCTTGTGTACGCGACCAAAAACAGCTTAATGATTATATGATTAATAATTTTTAACCTGACAAGTAGTATGCAAAGGAAACACCACACAAGTCTAGTCCTTGTGCAAAATATTTTCATTCCTACAGCCCTATTCATGCAAGCAGGCACGACTATCAGCTTGAAGGTGATGCTGTTCTTGGCCTTGAACTTGTAATATTTCTTTCATGTTTTTGCTAGCATAATAGCAGCCACGCCGAGGATTGAGACACTTTAAAAGGTACCTCTTAATAGGAGGGGATGCTTGAATTTTAAACTGAACGATGAACGGAAACCATTATTTTTCAAATAAGTGGGGATACAATAGAAACTGAATCCAGCTGTACTCTATTCGGCCATGTAAATCATTAACATGAAAACTCTGGGTTTACTTCTAAGGCGGTAACGTCAGACTGACAGCAGTCGCATGATATCATAGGCACTTTGAGGAAAGCAAACCATAACAATGGGGCTGATTTTACTTAGAACTGGTTTTTGTTTGACAGTCGTCACATACCACATGTTTACCAAGTGGGTTAAGACTCTGAGGCTGGCAGGAACCAAAGGCGTGGTCAAAAAGTATAGTTGGCCTTTTTAACATTATTGAGTGACCATTAAGTCAGCCAGGTATCTCTTAGCTTAATTGTATATGGCTTATAACCAGCGTGGATCTCAGGACTAATCTATGCCGTACAAGTAACCACTTCTAGAGAAGGAGCATTTACCAGAATTATAGGACACAGTTGCTAACCAGCTTGGAAGTTGTTTGGGATGATCAATGTCAGGCAACCTGAAGAAAGTAAGAATGATGCTATTTTCACACATGCACTGCAGCCCTGAATTTTTTAGGTATTACCTGATGGAGGCAGAAGTAGGAATAGGAATGTTAGATTGGACCTTAATTCACCTTCAGCCAACCAGCTTCCTAAAAAAAATGTCAGTGTGATGGAAAGCAGAGGTAATGTGTATAAAGCAGAGGTCACTGTCTGATGAATTCACACTGTGTTTCCTGCCTTGTGCATGCCCTTCTTATGCAGCTTCCACGCCTAAACCAAAAGCAGTATTTCCAGGAGTTTTGATGTGTTTGAAGTGAACTATGTCACGCTACATGTGGGAAAAGGGAAAATCCGGTCAATGTCCTGCCCTGATTATAATTAGCTAAACATTCATGTGTGAAAATGGCTTAAATTGAACAATACAGGCTTATAGGGTATATCCCCAGGAACATTATTATGACGTTAAATCAAAATAGTGAAAATTGATCAAATTACTATAAAGAAGTGCAAAATGACTCAAATATGCTTAAAACAGACCACAAAGTGAATCACAACAACTAAAAAGGGAAAAATAACACTGATGCTAATAATGCAGATAATATAACTTCTCTGTTTGTTGTATTCTTTTGGATTTATCAGGTGAAATGTCCCCTTTGAGTATCAAGCAGAATACCTCACCTCATTTGAATCCACAGTATTTAAAACCAGCTTACTCTCATTTTCCCAGGATATGTGGCGAGGCCCATTAGCACACAAGGTCTTTGCATCTACACCATGCTGATAGAAGACATGATCTGAACTCTGAACATAAATGTGGGCCCATTTATGTTCAGAGTTCAGATCATGTCTTCTATCAGCATTATACTTTTCCGGCATATAATCTATATTCTTAAGCAACTGCTCTTTCTTGGCTTGAGTGGTGATAGCCAAGCCACCAGGCAGTCAGAGTTCACACAGACTCTGATACTACAGTTTGCATTTCCTATACTTCCCTAAGAATTTAAATCCCTCCTGGAAAACCTAATAACTCACAAAAACCCACCAGGGATTGATAAGAGATTATAAAATGTAATCTGTGGACACATATTGTTTTTAGGGATAAAGATACTGATTTAAGTGAAGAAGTCACTGCATGGCAATATGGCCATGCCACTGCACAGCCTTTGTAGAGCTAGCGCGGCAGCTACAGCAGCTGTGCATCCTGGGAGTATCACCAAGTCTCGATGTCTTTTTGCCTACAATAAAACTATTTATAATAATCCTTTTGAATATCTGAATGTAAAGAAATACACAAAAGAATCCCCGAGGAGCTCACATAGCTGCACTCTCACAACAGTTCAACTTTCACTCTGTCATTTGTGACCATCACTCCTACCTTGGTCGCTGGTTCCTGCAGGCGGATACTCCTCAAAGTGCTGGTCATCAGGACTTTTCCGTTTCTTCGACATTTGTTGCTCAGTGTTCGGGTGTGATTAATATATCCACCACCGAATTGATAGCTGCTGACAACGTGAGACACCTTCAACCGGCAGGGTATAATACACATACAACAGTCTGGGGGTGGCGATAAGAGAAATGCGAATAAATCTCAGTCCCGTTCATTCAGATTCCTTCTCTATATGTGCCCTTTGCAGCGTGCTGTGTGCGCAAAGTTACCATGTGGCGGCCAGTCGAGCATCTGGAGACACAGCGAAACAAGAGGCCCGTCAGCTCTCGATTCCCGCCGTAGTCGCACAAGATACGTCTCCACGTCAGTCCGGGGTTTATTTCTCTTGACAAATGAGAAATATTTGCAGCTGGAGTGATTTGTCCATCACGTGTGTCGCGGATTACGCTTCAGACCTGCTCAGATGGAAATTACGCACTGGAGACAACTTGTTGATCCACCTCTATATAAGAAAGAAAAAAGTGGTTTTCGTCATCCCGGATGCGTTAAAAAAATAATTTTAGACTTTCAACATTGTGTGAGGTATTTTGCTTGAATGGTGCTCGGCGACGTCAGACTACAAGTCTAATCAGGCATGGATGACGCACAGCCGACACAACGGGAACTCTTGGGTATCTTCAAGAGTAAAGGCCAGTGTAAACGGAGATTATCTGGACGTGCTCTGCCCGATAAAGTACACCGAAGCATACGTTCCTCTGGTAACATCTGCGCTGCACACTACGTTGCGAGTAGAAAACACTCTTCGGCAAAATCTGTTAAGGAGGGGAGGATTCCTTTCCAGCGTAAAACTGGAGACAGTGTACTACAGAAGTAGTGTAGGGGGAGTACAGTACCTTCTTTTTCACAATACCATCAGTCCAGCGACGAGTGGAGAACAATGTTTTTGTCTGTGATACGTCTCGCACAAAACCTCCTAATCCGTGTGACAGACTAACATAAATCGAACAAACACGCATGGTGTTGTGAGGACCAGTCTTGAACGAATGGGTTTGGTTTGACTTCAGTGTTCGGGAGCCACAGAGCAACTTGAGAATGAGCTTTGAATAAATGAGGCAGAAGAATCGTGGTATTACGCGCAGTATATAGAGCAACAACCAATGACGCCACTGGTCTGGCTTTTACAAATTGCTTGATGGTAGTTTTTCCCTCTCCGCTCCACTCGCCTAGGAATGCCAGAGAAAAGTGAAATCAGCGCCCTTCTTTTACTATAAGCGACAAAGGACTGTGCGTGCTTGGAGATTTTGAAGAGACATCCAGCTGGATAAAACTGCACAGACAGTATCAGATTATCAGTGACTGCTACACATTCATTTTGCTTTTTTGGAGAGTCACACAGGGGTGCCTGACACCAGTTGAGCAAACGCTCCCCCCCCTTCATTCTCTCATATGCTGATTTATTTATGAGCACTCCCGGGTCAGGGGATCTTATTCCATTTACTACATCTGGTTTAGATTTCAAGCGCAGAGCGCATATCGTTTCTACAAAATGTGCATACTTTGATGTTAGAGCGAGTAGTCTGGAAATCAAACATAGGTTTGTTGCTACAGTTGCATTCGTGCCAGTGACGCTGGCATTTCGTGGTATTTTCTGAAGGCAAAGACATATCTCTCTCTCTCCCTCTCTCTCTCTCTCTCGCTCCCTCTCTCTCTCTCTCTCTCTCCCCCCTCCCATTCCTCATTCACTGCAGCTACTGACGTCAAGACATGCTTGCGTCAATGCTCCCTGCTTTGACAGAGAGCTTTTTTTTCATTGGGATCATAATGGGATTATTAAGCTTAGAGAAATACCCTGCCTGCATGGCTTTTTCAGATTTTTGATAGATGTTTCTATTATTATTATGATGATGATGATGATGATGATGATGATGATGATGATGATTTTTTGCTTTAAATATAATTCCTTATAATAAGAAAAGGACATAGGCTATAATGGACTCTTGCAACAAGGACTGATTGCATATCATTCCACAGTCTGGTGATTATGCCTTCCCTTTGGATTTTTTTTATTTTATTGCACTTGTAATAGTCTATAAAACCCATGAGCACTGAACAAGAGAGAACCTGCACGGATAAGTCTGTTTGTTTACACACCAATGCCAAAGACAAATATGTGTCTTTAAATGCGAATCTCTATAAAAAATCAAAGAGTCACATTTTTTGTGTGTGTGTTATCCCCAGTTAGAGTCAATCCACCTTTGCAGTGAGGATTTATTTAACACTGATGTGTAATCACATCCAATTTAAACATCTCTGTAGTACACAGGCTGAGACCATTTCAGCTGCTCAGATAGGTTTACAGTGAGATGCTTAGAGACATGAGTCAGTTGTGTATTTGATTTAGCAGATTAGATGTCCGTTCCTTCCTGTCAGTGTGCGGTTGTGGTTCGTACAAAGAGGAGGATGTCTTGATGTCCTTATAGACTGACCTTGATCTTCTGGACTGAATGAGCTTTTGTGCCTCTTGGCTAGCCTTCTGTCGCTTCAGTCATTACGTTCTTTTTGCCTTGCAGTTTGGCACCTTTCTGCACTTTTCGTTGGTTGATGGCTTATTTTTTAAACTCGCATGTATCAGTACAGAAATCTTTAAGTCTCTGTATTTTGCAGTTATAGAAATGTTTCGTTGGGGTGTAAATACAAAGAATGAATAGAAAAAAACGAGACAAAGATCAAAACATCACTAAATTGTAGTGATAAAAACCTCCTGTTGCACAATGGGAAGATAATCAAATCACATCTAGGTTTCAGTTAGAAAATACAGTCATGTGAAAATGAAAGTTTGGTGGCACTTTCTATTACAGCTTGGTAATAAAGTAGTAATACTGGTGTAATAAGGTGGAAACGAGAAGGTAATGAGTTATAATTGGTGAGATATTGCCATGTAATTACCAAAGTAATATACAAGTGATAACCAAGTACTATCTTGTATCAGCAATGGTTTTAGCTGAGCAATATTACACTGAAATTTATGTATCTTGGTACTCAGAGGCCAGAAACTGGGGCTGATATTGTGAAACCTAATGAATGTCTATGACGGACGTATAATATATTGGTCACAACGCCAAACTGCGGGACAACAGCATAGGCACAGTAGCAACTGACCAGCAGGGCTTTGAAGGGGAAAGAGTGCCACCAACTCATTCAGTAGCAACTTTGTGCTAAATAAGAGGATGCTTGCTATGTTAGAATGGACAAACAAGGACCCTGAACAAGTGGGAGGATACCGCAGGTAAAATCACTTCACCACACTGGACCACATTCTCAGCAGCTGCCAAGGAGTTTGGGAGAGGGGAAGTTACCACTGGCGCCACAAACATGTTCTTTGGGTGTTAGCAGATACCATCTGTGCTGTCATAAACCACAGAAAGAAGTCAGAGCAACTGCAAATTTCCCTGCCCTTCAGGGCCAGACTTGTTTACACTAGTATTTCAACATCTTTCTTGGGCCCACACTGCCCCAACAAAGGGTGCAGGGTAAGCTCCAGGCAACAACAAGAGACTGGCAGCTTCTGGGTGATCTTGGGAGACAGCTGAGGTTCCCAGACATTCACCACACTCAGGCCTGATACAATCCTACTGTCTGAAGAGTTGAAGCGAGTCATCCTTCTGGAGATGACTGTCCAATGGGAAGATTGGTTGGAGGAAATGCAGGAAAGACCTGTTAGCCGACTCTTGGCGGGTGTGCAGAGAAGATGTGCTGCAAGCCTGTGGAGGTGGGGTGTGTTGGGGCTTTGCAGGTCAGTCTCTACAGTGCTCAGGCTCTTGGGGATGTATAGACTGCAAAAGAGTATCAAAAACATTCTGGAAGCTGCACAGAAGATTTCCTGAAGGCTTTTGCTGAAGAGGGGTGATGCATGGCAGAGCATGCTACCTGGACAGAAGTGGGGCTTGACCACCTGTGGCTGGGTTACCGGGGAGAGGGTGTCTGATGTTAAGACTGGCTATTTG
>VUQR01011647.1:0-18448 GCA_015108515.1 Hemichromis elongatus
CCAAGGATGCCTGCAGCCTATGTGATTCCAGTAGTGACTCCTGGATCAGGGCGCTGCTTGCTTTGGTCCGATTTAGGCTGTCTATTAGCTCCCTGTTCTCCAGAATATTCCCCTGAGCTGTAGCCAAGGTCTGTCGCAGAAAATAAAAAACAGGGCAGGTTTGCAACAGAACAGCAGGAAATAAAGAGAAATTTAGATTACGTAGAGAGAGCTCATCTATCTGTCAGTTGGATAAAATCTTTGATCTGATAAAAGTTGCAAGGAAAAGACATGTTGTTTGCAACATGTGAGGCGTTTATTTATTGCGTTGAATTTAAGCATTCATTGGGTGCCGCGACTGTTCCACTAAATTCTGTGGAATCTGTTCACTGACACCAAGTGAATAAAATGTATTCAAATAAATTCAAATAAAATAGATGAGAAAGCAGTAGAGCATGGAAATGTCAAGTCAAATATGCTCCTACAATTCAAGAATAATTACATGTCTAGTACCACTGAATCACTGACAACTTGGTATCCATGTGGTTGTGTCTGTGCTGTGTGTGTGTGTGTTATCAGAGTTCCCTTAGAAAAAAAACAATTATTAGGATGAGTCCCACAATGTCCATTGACGATGTGTGCATGTTTCTCTGACTGTGACTGACTGTATGCATGAAGCTTTTGTTCAGCTGTGTGTAAAGTAAATGAAGGAGTCTTCATTGGAATGAAGCACTTGGCCAGGAAGAATTTGATGTTTGCCTCTATATTGTCATTACAATGTGTGTAAAATGACACGTCCACACAATGCTCAGCCCTTCTTATGGCTGCATCTTCTTAAGCCGCCGGTCTTAATAAACATAACTCTAACCACTTCATTAGGTATACCACATGGCACACATTCAACAAGGTGCTAAAACCCTCTGAATTAAAATGAACTGTCTACTGTTTCAATGGCACCCTTCTCCAGAACTGCTGTGTTTCCTGCCTAAGAACAAAAGCCTGTAGGGCATCTGTGACAAAGGTCATCTGGACCTCACTCCAAACTTGGAGGCTGATGCTTGAATTGGAAACTGTATCCTGTGTTGTGGGAGAAACATCAGGCACCAAAACTTTGGCATTATTAACACAAGGCACACTTCGAAAATCAGCAAACTGTTGCCTGACTTTGTCCCTCTGTGCACTATGCTCTAGGGTCTGCTGGGCTGCAGGGTTGATCATCTGACTTTGAATTACAGGAAACATCCTAAGCATCCTTTAACCCTCAGAGAAGATGTACTAGGTAAGCCACACCTGTTGCCATCCCAAAGTCAAGGTACACATCAGTCTGCCAAGCTCTTTGGTTATGAAAACAAAAGCATGGAGCAAAGGTCATTCAAGCACAGTGTGGAGACATCAGCCACAGCAGTGTGGAGAGTCTGGGACAGAGCTGAAACCAGATGCGAACCAGAGATCCCAATTTGTCTCATGTAAGTTGCTATATTATAACTTGTAGTAAGGAGATAATCAGGGATTCTAACCTGTGGGCGTGACTAATAGTTATTGGGACTGAAGGCTTGATCTCGAGATATTATCAGAGGTGCAATGAAGGCACTGACAGCATTCACCTGATCCAAATAATACTGGGCAGCATCCTACATAGACCCTAGGAGTCTACAGTCGCTTCAATAAATGCTGTAGGTTCTGGCAGGCATCTCTGGAGTTTATCAATATAGCAAACAGAAACAGGAACCTAAAGGCAGAAGATTGAGGAGTGTATCTGGAAAAGGCACTGGATGGGTCAGCATCTGCATGGGCTGCATTCAGGCTAAGCCACATAACTAATTGAATGGCTTTGTTCATTGAGGAATAAATGTCCCCAGAATTCTATAGGGAATCTGTGTCTGACCCAAAGGACTAGAGTTGGAGGGTGACTTCTCCTGGCTTTCTGTCTCCTTAACAAAGAGATTTCCTGAGGCTCCAACAGACACTGCATCCTCATTGACACTTACAATAGAGGATAAGCAGCAGCTTGGCGTGGTGGCTCCAGAGGAGTTGTAACAGAGGCAACAGAAGGACTGCAGGTTAAAGAGAAGGGTCCAAACCCAGGCAGGCACTACTTTAAGTGCCAAATACTTCGCCCCTTTGTTTCTTCCTGCTCTGGGCAGCATGGCCTTGAGCGAGCTTGTGGTGTTTAGTAGCTGAAGGGGAGCTAGATGCAGGCATCCCTGAAAAAGGCAAGTCAGCCTCAGTAAAGTATTGTCAAACCAGGCCAGCCTTGTGGTCCTCTCAGCAAATGGCATACAGCTGGAGTTGATGCAAACATCATCTGTCAGAGCCTGCCTGAGATACTCAACGCCAAGACACAGTGGACATCTATCATGGCCATCCTCTGGGCTAAGAGGGACCAAACATGCCTGCAGGATAGAGAAGCTGTGCCAATTTCAATAAATGGTGTAGCAGTGAGGCACAAATCTAACACAAGCAGCAGGTATAATGCTGCCAAAAAGGCAATGTTGAAGAAGAACGATTAGCATTCAGCTTCTAGTTCAGATGTAATGGTTACTTGAGTTACTGTTGCTTTCATGTCAACTCAAAGCAATCTGCCCATTTTCCTCAATGGATATTTTCAGTTTTTTGAACTATGATGGGATGATGATGATGGAAGGTTTGTCTTTCTATTTTTAGTCTTTTTGCAGTTCAAGTAGTTGGACATTGAGGTTCGAGTGGGCTTTGGCTGTAAGCAGCTATTTAAATTATCTGTGTTGAGAACAAAATGAACACACTGTCTGTCAGTAATTTTTGTTTTCATATTTGTCTGCAAAGACCAGAATACAGAATATCTGATATCTGGATAACAGTTTCTGGTTATGATGAAGTGCTCCATCAGACATATGCGTCAGTGTTCAGGGGAGGGAAACTGATCGCGACAGCAGCAACTCCTCCTGCTCAGTCTGTACACACTCTTTTATTTTGTCTACCATAACCTCCTCAGGCTTAGTCCTCATCAGTGGGCGGGAGCAAAAACAAGATCTGCAGTGCAGAGAAAACTGAGCATTCACACTGGAAGAAAATGAGGTTTCCCCAACATGGTATCATCATCTCCACAAGCAGGTCCACAGGTATTTGAACTCTGATATAATTCAGAATTTGCCTCTGCACACCACCAAAGTGGATTTGGTGTGAAGGAATCAATACATGTAGACTTTTAGCTTCTATTCAGGTAAAAAAAAAAATTGGTTCTTTTTAAGTAAAATTAACTGGCCAAACTAAAAGAAATTATAAATATCAGGACTGCTAGGAGAAATTTTTGTCAACATCCAAATACTATGAACTCGGCAATGTACAGCTTTTGTACTCCATAATGTAGAATCGTTCTCTACAATTCTGTCACAATATATGTTAGCATGAGTACCTCCAATAGTGATTCTTCCAGCTGAGCCAGCTGTATCTTCTTGTCTTCCTCTTGCTGTAGTAGCCTTGTTTTCTCAGTCTCCAGTTCTGGCTTTTCTTGCTGGATGGTCAAGGCTAGTAGCTAACATACAGACACACAAATAAAGGGCCAGTGGGCACACATATCCTGTGTGCTTGTGTTATTAACTTTAAAGTTATTATCAGGCATGATTATGCTCAATACGCAACATTTTAAATTACTGGTATCGTACATTTTATATGCATTTGTATTTGTGTGCTGGTTGCGTGGGTTACCTGTCCCCGCAAGCCTGCCCTGGTTGTTGTGAAGTTGACCTCGGTAACCACTGAGACAGCATCAGGAGGGATGAAAGGACTGGGATTCCGTGTTGCCAGGAAGAGCCGGAAGTCCTCATTGTAATCAATAACCTTGTCTCCTATTTGGACCACATATCTAGGACCTGCGCATGTGCAAATAGACACAACAAAGGGGACTCTTACCAACATACCTTGTATCAAATCAACTTTTAACTTTATCCTACCTTCCTTCCTTCCTTTTCCTTTTCTCCCTCTACTTTCTTCCCCTTCTGTCATCTAGATGTCCGCAGTGCAGAACTGTCACTTTTTTTGTCTCAGCACTTTTTTTCTTTCTTGTTCAACACTACTTTTAAGTGGATAACTTGCCCTTTCGCATACTGTCTCTGCCCCCGCTCTTTCCAATTCGGCTTCAAACAGCGAACCGCCTCTCCCTGGATGATTCAGAGCCTTATGAATCACACATCATTTTTACAGGTATGTTTTCAAACTCTGTTTTTTTTTATTTTTTATATGTGATTGGAATGCAATTACCTAAAAGGAGGAAATAAAGTATAACTGGTTATAGAAGACGCTTCAAAACCAGTCGTGTAGTTTCCCAATTTTGTAAGACAATTTTAAAGAGTATTCATCCATAAAATGGAATGACCAAAGGACTGCAGTTCATGTTTTTTTCTATGGACAATTTTAATATCCAACAGCTGCAAAGTATTTGAGCTGCCTTAAATATTAAGTGGATAAAACAACCACCACTTTGAGATTTTGAGGACTATTAATTGGCAATATTTTTACTACATACAATCATTAGGCTTAAGCTAAAGAAAAGGGGTGGATGGATGGTTGTTAATAACATATTATGTACATACAGGCTAGTAAGAGTAATTTATGTCTAGTGAATGGATGTTTCTTATATATGTGTGTGAGATCTGCATGAACCTGTGGAGACAGCACTAGGGTTCTACAGCATCTTATTCTCATGCATTCACCCCCCGCCCCCCCCCACACTCAAAAGTCTAATTTGCTCTTTCTCTTTTCAAGCTCGTTCTTTCTAAAAAGGCAAGGAACAAAGACTAGGTAATTCAAGGAAAATCAATAAGTGAGCTCCTACTGAGAAACTACCACACGTTACCTAAAAGGTCTATTTCTGTGATTGTACAAATAATGAGAAGTGACACATGGAAAGCAATTACTTCTTATGTACCACATTGCGATAATGCAGCAAACCTGTTTTCTTTATTTTTTTTTCTACTTATTGTTATTTATCCGCCGTCTCCTTTGTTCACACTTTTCTTTTTCATTTGTAATGCTCGCCCACAGTATGCTCAATAATTCTTTAAAATATAACTAACATGACCAGCTGAGAGGCACACTCAACATAGTGGACACTGTACAAAGGTTCACAAGCATTTGTTGGAAAAAAAAAAAGTAAGTCAGAAGCAAGTTTTTAATAAGTTATTAATATCTTTGAGATTAAGACTCACTACCCGGATGTAAGGCTTGAGACACTAATTTGAATCTATTGGCTTTCAATCATTATCTACATTTCGGAAAAAGAAAAAAAAAGTACACACTCTTTAAAATTCTAAGGTTTTATGTATGGGAACATAGTAAAAACGCTCTGATCCTTAGCAGGTTTCACAATTAGCAAAATACAACTTCTGAAAAACTAAAACTGCTTCCACAAGAATTGAGAGCGTGAGTAGCGACCACTTTAATCAAATTCCCTTGATTAACTGATCATCAGCAAGTGTGAGCATCTCTATAAAAGCTCTGGCAGTTTGCAGGTCTGGAGCATCCAGGTGTTTTAACACAATGCCAGAAGTAAATGTTCAGCAATGATCTCAGAGAAACAACAGCTGCTGTGCAATAATCTGGGAAGGGTTATTGTTGTGATTTATTTAAGTTTTCAACATGATCTCACACTGCTTCAACAATGTTGAGGTTCGGGCTCTGGGAAAGCTAATGCATGACTGACAGTGTGACTGTGTGTTTTTCTATCCAGGGGGATCAAGATCTGACTGTACTTTTCTATGTTTGTAATTCCATCAGTTTTGATAAGATCCCCAACACCACTGGCTGAAATTCAGCCCCAAACCATGACAGAGCCTGTACCTTGTTTAATACATCGCTGCTCAAACTCACTCAGAAGTTTTGATCCAAAAACTGCAAATATGGATTCATTACACCATAAGAGCTGTTACCACTGATTTCAGTCCAGCTCTTGAGTAATTCAGCATACCTTAGCATTTTCTCCCTTTTTTGCCCTCCTTGAGAATGGCTTCTTAATTGCCATCTTTCCTCTGAGACTATTTCTGCTGATGCTTCAGTGAACAGTAGATGACTTGACTGAAGGGCTGGATGCATCTCTGAGGTCTTGTGTCAGGTCTTTGCTGAATATTTTTTCTGTTTCTTGATGACATGACTTTATGACACTGTTCATTTGCTGGTTTTTTTGAAAGCCTGCCACTTCATTTTTTGTGATCAGATTTGTAGTTTCCTCAAATTGTTTAAGGGCACAGTCCACACCATATTGATATATGCCAGGTTTCCAGCTAGTAATAATCACCTTTCTAGTGCAAAAATATTATTTTTTATGCCGGTCAAATTGTGCTCTCTTTTCCATTTTTCATAGATTAATTTCATAAAGACAGATATAGACATTTCCTAAAGAAATGAAAACAAATGATGTGTTTTTCCGGAAGGCTTCTAATAACAGTCCCTAAAGATAAAATTTAAAATTGTTTTTTTTTATCAAGTTATCTCTAAATGGTTCACAGGTCAGTGTTAATCAACCAGACAAGCAAAAAACAAAGGTACGGTAGAAGGCCTGAAAATGAGTGAAATAAAAAACAAACATGTCCAAAACTAAAACTTTGAAAGACCTCCAGAAAGCCAGAACTGTAGTTCAAGACCACTTTAAACATATTACAAGTCTGGCAACTATGAAGTAATTTATAGAGAAATAGAGAAATGATGCTTCTGCATTTTGGCTGAGTTCTTTTAACTTTCTTTTACTGTGACTGTATTGTGGAAAGGTCTTTTCTGAATATAAAATAAAACATGAATAATCAATGTTTAACCATTTGATTTACTTAATATTTCACAGAGTAAGGCTTTTGAGAGTGAGAGGAAGTACTGTGATGGCCCAATGCACTAGTCAGGATTGGTTAATTAAACTTTGAGGCGATATCCCTCAGAATGGGATTTCACTACGCTGCAAAAAAGTAGCCCCCGGATAGAGGTGAGTAGTCAGCAACCTGAGGTTGCTTAAGCCTCTGAATTATGCCCAAAAGAGTTGTTCAGCCCAACTTTGTATGAAATTGGTGTTTGTGCTTGTGAGAATGTGCGAGTACCCTGTGCTATGAGGTCTCTCCTCAGCAGTGGATAGAGCACAGGTTCAACTCCATCCATCTCTTGGATGATAAGGGTTTTTCCAAATCTGACTGCCAGCTCTAGGGATGTCATGAAGTTATTATCCTATAGAGAGAAAGCACGCAGACACCCAGTATTAAGAGATTACATTAAATTTTAGAAGTGGATGGTAACACAGTTCTCCCCCTGTATCTGGTGGATGGAAGAGCAATTATAGTTGTAGTACAATTGCGATTTAAAAAAAAAAAAAGAAAATTTAGAGTTGGAAGGTGAATAAATCTCCTTTTTTTTCTAAACATAGCATTTACATCTAGAGCATCTACAGAGTTTTAAAAAGTTATTAAGCAAAAAACAAAATTTAAACACATCAACAAAAAATAATACTCAATGACACTATGCAGTAATTAATATGTAGCAGTTAAGTGTTTAGTGATAGACACCAGTGTTAATTAATGTAATCATCATAATTTTCTGCTAAAAGAAAAATATTTTAGTAAAGTAGATAAACCTGGAGTCATTAGACAAGAAGAAACTGATCAGTCAAGAATGCCTGATGGAAAACTTCAGAGAAGAAAGAATGGTTAGAATGAGGGTTAACTGATTTAAACAAAGCCCATCTCCAGTGTGTGCACACGAGTTTGCGAAATCTAACAGATTAATGACCCTCCATTCTACTACATATGTTACTGATTGTGTGATGTTACCTGCTGGTTGATAACCTCTAGTCTGTGCTGTTTTAGATGTGTACATAGCCACTCTGTGGCTCGGGATGATGGGTCGATCAGGAATGGACACGCAACACTCTGAGTCAGAAACGAGGAGAAAGTAGGACGTTTCAGCTGAAGTTGTTTTAGGATAGTTTTACTTATAAAACACACAACTCACCAACAAGAAGGATGTGCAGTGTATGTGTGTATGCATGTAGTTTAGCCCTGTCACAGTGCTGTCATACTTACCAATCAACACCACCTTCATATGCCAGGCACAGGAGTCTTTCTCTCGCTGTCTTTCTTAATCTCTCTCACATACACACCAATGATTGCAGTCTGTTTATACAGTAAAAGCTGGAACCAGTGTTTTTGAAACCTCTAACAGGATAGGGTCCACTGTGCTTGTACCACCTGAAGTGTGCAGCAATATAAAAGATTTCTAATGCCTTTACAAAAAGAATGAGCCTGACAAATCAGTTGAAAGAAGTCATGTTCTGTGATGCAAATCATCTACAAGTCTTTTACATGAAACTATTGACAATTTGCCCACAAGAAGTTACTTATTTACTTATTCAGTGAGAGAGCAGAGCATTTGATGTCTCCAAGAACCCCAAAATTTAACATGATCTACAGGTCATTTTTGCGAGAGTGTATGCGTACACATACTCCCTAGACACTTTATTAGGTACACCTGTTCAACTGCTCCTTAATGCAAATTTCTAACCACAGGGCACAGTCTCAACGTGCCATGTCAGAAAGGTCAAACAATCTCAGACGTTCTAATTGTTATGTACTTGAACATAACAATGAGTTCACATGACTGAAATGGACTCCACAGTCTAATAGTGCATGTCTGGGATGTGCAGGAGATTTGCATTACGTATGTGCAGAAATCGTCAACAGGAACCAAAACCTCTGAGGAAAATTGTACCTTGTTGAATCTATGCCATGAAGAATTTAGACAGTTCTGAAGGCAAAAGTTGTTCAACCTGGTACGCTCTAGGTGTGCCTAACAAAGTGACCAGAACATCTCTTTCTCACTAGTTTTAAGGCAAACACAAAAGCAAAAGAGAAACAAAAAATAATTAAACTAGCTCTGGAAGAAAGAGCTACGAGGATGAATGATGGAGTTCTTACCTTCAACTTGAGTGTACTGATCTGATGGTGGCGATGGTAAAAACAACACACAAACACGATACAACCAAATGGAGCACAGACGTATGGCAACAAGGACACAACTTTTGGTACAGCTAGACTTGTTCTTTCATGTAAATGCTGTGTCTGTATTGTACTTTGATATCTTTTTAACATTTTATACAATGACGTTAAATAATCAAGCTAATGCATATATAGTACTAATAGCATCCTTATAAAGCAGGCAAAAAGAGACAGAAATTAGTGTTTAAATTTCAAAAATCTGTGTGTGACGCTGAAGACGCAGATTCGAAATATTAGTCTAACCTGCAGTATAACCAGTGCATTCTCCATTGAGAGATCATCTGATGGCAGCCCTTGGCTCTTCCAGATCAACTGTTCACTCTCTGAGCACAGGAACGACCGCAAGTCAAACTCTGAAACATGCAACAAAAAGGCTTCTGTCTTTATTTGTATTTATTATCACGATACCTCAGTTTAAATATCACTGTGATAACTATTAGTGCTTTTAGTGTGCAATTTCACCACACGCATTTGACCGTAATAGGAGATCAGTTAATGGGGTTTTGTTTTGGTTTTATTTTAGTTAAATGGCAAACAAGCTCTTTGAGAAGACCCTGAAACTGTAAAGTCTGTATGTTCCATTTTGTAACAGCAGAGTCCATTATGTTGTGTGTGGGTAAGTGGTGTCTGAGTGGGCTGCTTAGGACAGGACTTGGCATATGCTAGTGCTAGTGTGGTAAAAGAACTAGTGATATATTTACTCTGTAGTCCAGATTGAGCCATCCACGAGTCCAGACACTGTCGTCTACGGTCTTCTGAAGCTGCAGACAAGTAGGTGATGAAGGCTGCAGCAAGCAATGCTCTGACAGGGAGCGTATCCAATTCATTCTTTATCTCGGACATCTAGGATAAAATACAGGTAGGTGAACAAAGTATGAAAACTAATGACATTAGAGGGAAGGTCAGTATTGGGTGAAAAGGCTGTGGATGTGGATGTGAGAAAAGAAGGTGGAGCAAAGAGAGAAGAGAAGTTGGTGCATTGCTAACATGATGCTTATATGACCCTGGTATGCAGAACATGTTTGAATTTTGAGGTTTTTTTGTAATGACTCTTTAATTTAACTAGAAGAAAAAATGCTAACCTACAGGTGCAGGGCCTGGAACACACTTGCTGTGCTGCACTGATTTTACTGAGACAGCTGTAAAGACTTCCAGGTTCATCAGGATTCCTTTGAGGTATTTTAATAGCATGTCAGGGGACCACAGGCGCACCCGCACATCTCAGGAAAATACTTAAACATCAGGCTTAATTGCTAACTCTTTTCCCCACTTATAACCACATCTGAGGTTGCAGGTTTTCATGACCTTGAGAACTCTAGTCTACTGCATTAATACATCCTACTTAAAAACTTGCATCTGTTTCACTTACGCTGTAGCTGTGTACACCTGACTCATTGGTTCTCCCTTGCTGTGAAACACTAAAACAGCTTAGAAGTATTAATGTATAGTGACCTACAGCTACTGTACAGCGTTGAAAAGAGTTAGGGATGACGTGTGTGAGTGTATGTGTGTACACGTGAGAGTATATGGTAATACGTGAGAGGAGAGCAAACTGGCTCTCTGGTGTAGTCCTTGAGGGAGGTGGTGGGACTGAGGGTGTGTGTACGAGCGAGCGTGTCAGGAAGAGATTGAGTGTTTTAATTAAGGTGCAGACAGATGCTGTGGAGAGGAGTAAAAACAGCCAGAAGGGACCCAAGACAGCGGGATCCATCCCTCCTGTCTCACACACACACACACAGACAAACACACACAAATGAGCTCTTAGACACTCACGGCTCCTGTTGCTCTTACATGGCAAATGAGCCTCTTTTTGAGTAAATGTGTATAACCTCCCACACCAATACATATATCATCACACTCATACATCAAACTACCTGTGCATTCCAGCGTGTGTGTTCGCCATCCAGTTGTGATATAAGCTGCTGGGCAGCAGTGATCGTGTCCTGAGCTTTTGACACATCGGCCTCCAACTTAGCTGCCTCTGCAGTGTGACACTGAAACCTGCAGAGAAAGTAAGGAGAAAGAGAAGCTAACAGAAAGCAGATGTAATGTAATATTTACCCAAGACAGATAAGATGCATTGCAAATATAACAAGCGAGGCTTCCTCTATGACACTTACAGCAGAATAGTCATACTGAAATGAGTGTAGTGAAAGTAAACAATGGAGGAGGAACACTGAAGACTAAAGAGCACAGACTGCAGGGAGCTCAGTAACACTGCCGTAAGTTTGCTCCTTTGTTGCACTCTCATGTCATGAACACTGAGGCTGGTAAATGTTTCCCATGTTTGTTGCTGTTGTTGTTATATTTTTAGGTGGCTCATCATCACATCAACAAATGAACAGGACATCAAACAAGATCAAAAGAAACTACAATCATTATTTAGGTCAATTTAAGACAACAGCACACAAGAACCACAAGCAAAATCAAACTATACAGTATAGAAGGATTAACTGGCGTAAGAAAGATGCATACTTCTCCTTCAACTCATTGACTTTGGCTCCAACAGTGCTGAGCTGGTCCTCTAGTTTATTCTTCCTACTCTCAGTCTTCCTCAGGTTTCTGGACACATACAACACACACATTGATTTACTGACTTACTTTATGTATTATTTAGTGCATGTGTAGCATAGCGAAACTGAGTGTGAGTTAGAGTTGAG
This sequence comes from Hemichromis elongatus, assembly GCA_015108515.1. Classification (NCBI taxonomy): domain Eukaryota; kingdom Metazoa; phylum Chordata; class Actinopteri; order Cichliformes; family Cichlidae; genus Hemichromis; species Hemichromis elongatus. Next base: position 11,642 of record VUQR01011647.1, read on the forward strand.
TAGTTGAGTAGTAGTAGTATCTAGATCAAGATTACTTATTCAATCAAGGACATTTTTTTTTTTTTACATACAGCCTTTTACAAGTTGAAACAATTTTCAGTGTTTTACAGAGTTGTGTTTGTGTGTTTTCCTACTCCAAAAGTCCAGCCTGTTCTCTTTCCAGTGGCTCTATCCTCTCTAGGACGCGGGAGTATTGGACATTGGCTTTGACCCAGGCAGCCAGAGGAGCAGCTGCTGCACTTGCACGCTTTGCATTCTGAACGAAACAACAGCAGCATTACAAATCAGCAAAACAGCCACAATAACGTCTTTAGAAGACAAACACACTAAGAACCCAACAAAAAAAAACCAAACCCATCAGCGGTAATAACAGCCTCCAACAGTACATCTAATTCTGATTCTACTACTATTGTAGGCAGACCTTAGGGTCGAAAGAAGCCCTGTTCCTGTTGAGTAGCTCTTCCACACTCTGGCGAATCTCAGGAGTGATGTTCCTGGCTTCAAATGTAGCTATGTCCTCCCTCACACCACGTTTAGCTAGAAAGCTAGAGAAGAGAGTAGTTTTCGTGTATGAGATCAACATTAAAGCCAAACACAGATGAAATCATCAGTAGAAAGTTTAATGTTAATTCAAGCCTAAGATATGAACAGTTGCCCCACATCACCCAAATATACACAAACTACACTCGCTCATTAGCAGTGCAGAAAGGCTTTGTTTACCCTTCCCTTTTCTCCCTTGTTTCCCACCCATCCTCTAACACTCCATCACCTCCTAATGCCTCTTTTTGGTAACCCGAGAGGTGTCGAAGATCCTCATCAATTTAATTACTCCCAACAGGGTAACTCTTCATCTTCCTATCCATCCTTTTACACGTTCTTCCTATCTCTTTTCTCTCACCTCTTCATGCTGACCCAGGAGGTGTCAAAGATGCCCATCAGCCTCAGTACCCCCTCCAGGATGTCTCTGATGACATCGGGAGGCATGCGGAGGGAGCGGATCTCAGACAGCGCTTCAGGCTTGATGTTTCCAACTGCACGCTTTGCTTCATCTACCAAAGGCTAGAGGGCAGCAGGGGAAAAGGCAGCAAGAGATGCACAAGTACGTGAAAGATGAGCACAATGGGGATTGCAAGGCTTGAAAAGGGGGTTGTTTTCTAGTAACTTACAGAAACGGGCATGTTCACAAAAACAGGCACCAGACGACTTACCTGTACTTCTTTCAGCTCGTCGTCGATTTTGGATTTTCTCTCTTCAATCTTGGACACTTCTTGAGCCATTTTCCCTTTTAATTTTTCCATCTCTGCCTTCTGGTCACTGGCATTCTGGAAAGCCACAAAAAAGCATGTACTGAAGTTAGTGGAAAAGGGCTCAATCAAGACTGAAATTTAGTGGCTGAATATATGATTTCAATATAATCATCTGTATTTTATTTTACATCTATAGGGGCATCTTTAAAGCTGGAAACTTTATCACATTTTCATCTAAAGCTAATCACATCATTGACTTTTTTCCATCCCTATAATTCTACCATAGTCAAGGCTCCAGGTCTTGTTTTATGCCACATATATTCCCATTTTTTGCACCAAATCTTATTTTCCTTCCTCCCTAACTACTCTCTTAATATTTCCATCTTCGCCAAGCCTCAATCAGTCTTCCATCTGTTTTGTTTAGACTCTTCCCATCGTTGTTCCAGTGTTCCTCGCATTTCCCTCCCTGCTGTCTCCATCCCCACAGGCGACATAGCTACTACAGACCAAAGGGATGAGTCTAGTTCTTAATTATCACTCTGCAAAACTGACTCCTCTGACAGTTATTTCTTTTTCTTTCTTTTTTTTGTTTCATTTTGTTTCTCTTGTCTCCTTTCTTCCTCCCTCTCTCTAACTCAACAAACCCAATTCCCACAGAGTGAAAGATAGAAGGATATCATAACTAATGAACAAGGTTCATCTCCTTTTTTCCCCCTCCACACATCTATCCATCCAACCATCCATCCTCGAGACAGACCCAGCAGGAGGAAATGGAAATGGGGGTATCAGGAGATGAGAATGAAAGGAAAGTCACAAAACAAACAAATACACATACGTACACAAACTAAATAAATAGTGTCTTCACAGCAGGGAGGATATTGCCATGGGAAAGGCAGAAAGTTTCTTGTATAATGCAATGCAAATGAAAAAGAAAGTGAGAGAGGAGAAGAGAAGAGAAGAGAAGAGAAGAGAAGAGAAGAGAAGAGAGGATAGAAGAGAAAAGAAGTTGGATAGATAGACATAGAATAGATATAAGTTAGACAAGACATGAAATCCTGCTGTCCTGAGCCACATTCATACACACATACACCCACCAACACATCCCCATACACAATCACTAGCATACAATAAACTAGCAGCACAAACAGACACACCTGCATGGAAGTTGTGATTTCCTGCAGGGCAGAATCTGCCTCCTGTTGTTTAGTCCTCAGCAGTTCGCTCTGCTCTGCAGCCCTCCTCTTTAGTTCATCAACCAATGTTTTAGCTTCATTCATCTTAGAAACGCCTGCCTGTAGACATAACATGCATTACTATACAAGTAATGTCTAACTTGTTTGTTTTTACGGATTCAGTGGAATATGTGTGCGCAATGTTTACCAACAACTTTAACAGTAGCTTTGTAATTGTACTTTTTCGTATTTGTGCGTAACACTGCAGTAAAACTTTAAATAAAATACTACACAGGATGGATGCTGGGCCCAAGCTCATCTAGCAGAGCTGGATACAGTTCCAAAAACTATATAAGTTCTCTAATCTACGTCTTTTATTTGCTGTGTGTTGTTTTCACGGTTTCTTTTAAAACTCTTTTACCAAATTGTGAAGTCTAAGTTAAACTTCTCATCAGTTGTTCCAAAAATAAGATGCCTCTCACCTTTTGGCTGTCAACTATTACAAAGTGTATTTCTGGAAAATTATGAAAAATGTAACGGAACTAGTAAAAGTCATACTACCGATAATAATGTATCACAGGGTACATTTGCAATTTTACCTGCAGATGCTGTTGTCTTGTAGTAAGCTGCTTTTGCTTCCGACTGTATAATGCGGTGTAAACATGCAGAAAGGCCATGTACTTGCTAGGTGTTGCACCGTGTTCGCGACATGCCTCGTGGACCATCAAGAACAATCGGCACAGATCCCCCTGCACAGACCCTCCTGAGAGTCACAGGTGGGGAAAAAAAGTTGATATAAAGTCATTCTGATTGCACTGAAAATATAAAGCCACTAAATGGGTCTAAGTGTTATAAGCTTATAATACTATAACAATACAATTAGCGAATTCATCTTAATGTATCGCATGGTTGTAACTAAAAAACAAAATTAAGAAAATAAATAAATAATAATAATAATGATAATGATTAAAGTCTTCACGGTAAACTGGTCAGATGGAAGCCACTCCTCAGTAAGAGGACAGCCCACCTGAAGTCTGCCTGAAAGTCTCTCAGACCATGAGAAACCAAATTCTCTAGTCTGATAAAACAAAGATTTGGCCTGAATGCCGAGTGTCATGTCTGAAGGAAATCAGACACCGGAACCCAACTGAACATCTCTGGAGAGATCTGAAAATTGCTGTGTATCCATGCACCCTCACTATCCAACCTGATGGAGCTTGAGAGGTTCTGCAACAAAGAACGGGAAAAACTGCCCAAAATAGATGTGAAAAGGTTATAACATCATACTCAAAAAGACTTAATTGCTGCCTAAGCTGCTTCAACAAAAATCACTCCCATATTTCTTTTCTATTTATTTGTTTAAACAACATTGACCAGTTCTATTTTTTATGTTTTTCAATGTAATTAAACATGGCAACTGCATGAAGAACTACAAAATGGCTCAAATGCACTTTGTCATGACTCACATTTCAAAGTCACTCACATTGTAAAGGTGATAGCTTCGTATGTACACAATTCTGCATCTGCATATTTATCAACTATCTCTCAACTTTCTAATACAGAATAAAATTATCTAATGGTAAGAAAGGAAATAAATCAAACATTGAAAAAAATCAACTAAGTCCACTGAAGAGCAATGTAATTAAGCAGAAAAAAAAACACCGATAAAGCAAGCAAATACAAGCAGTCCAGAGATCATCAATCATTCATGAACTGTGACTTCATGTTGGTGTGCTTACCTGAGCTTTTCCTCTTGCTGCCCTTTTCTCTTTCAGTTTCCTCCCCTCCCTGTTCAGTTTTTGCCAACAACAGCTCGGGTATCTGACAAGCAACATTTTTAGGTTTACCACATTTGTATTGGTGGCTATAAAGAACTGGTGTGTGCACAAAAATGACAGCAAAACCCTGGTTTTTAAAAATAACGTGTCAAATTTTAAAGATTTTTGAAGAAAGTTTTCAATTTTAAAATTCTAACAATGGCACAAAAACAATTCATTGTTTAGGGCTGTTGTATTAGGTAAACATTCATTAGCAGAGCAGAATTACACAGGTCTGTCTTTAAAAGGTTAGAGAAAATATGCTTTGCAAATCTCATATGTGTGAGCTTTATGTACAATTTATGATGATTTAATGTCCATTTTGATCCTGCTGTTCTAATATTAACCTTTTTCATGCTGCTTTCAGACCATCCTTCCATCCACTGGACAGAACACTTGCGGTAAAAAGCTGGGTTGCTCTCACAGTTGATGGTGAAGTTAGAGTTGGAGCAGTCCATGATCAGAACAATGTGGAGGTTGTGCTGGATTCCTGAGTGGGATGTGAGACAGTGGTGAAGGGAATTCATCAGGAAATGTTGATGAAAGATAAATACAGTGTGGGATAATGACAGGCATCGGTATTATCACTAATAGCATCCTTATTAACTTGTATCCTGCAGAGTTGGAAAGAAAAGGTGAAGAGGAAGCACTTCAGTGGTTTTCCTTTGCCAATAATGGTTATTGATTTGATTCACAAGCAGTAACCTCTGTGACTTTGCACCATTTGTACAGTACAAACAACAGTGCGCAGCAGTGAAGCAGAAGAACACAGTCGGATATAATCAAAGAGAAGAACAGACACAACAATCTCTGTAACAAATTGTCACATATAATAAAGATTTGCAGTGAGAAGAAAGTCTACCGAAGAAACAATGAAAAACAGAAAGACAGAGAGAGGGACCATGCTATCAATAAAACCGCAGCACTGACTGTGAGAGAAATAGTTGTAGAGCGGTCCGGTGAATCCATCCTGGGAGGCAACATCTTTCAGTGATGAGAGGAGTGGCTCCAGTTCCTCAGGAGTATACAGACCTGGAACTTCACCTGAAACGTGTCCCCAGGAAACATTAGAACGACAACTGAGAAAATTCTTGAGTGCATGATCCACATTCAAACACAGATCTCGTAAATAGTTAATGATTTTAGGAGACACACATATTCAGTTTATTTCCTAGAGTAACATGATCACAGTAAAGTCCATATATATTTTGACAATGGCAAAATGTTTGCATGTTGTGTATTTCACCACGGTAGATTTTAGAGGAAGATGTGATTCAAGTTCAAACTTTTAGGTCTAATTCAAAGGGTTAAACTAAAGTATTACTAATTAGGAACTTCACCCACATTTTGATACAGTCAGGGATTGTAAGATCTAGTCCTTTTACTGAAACAAAAGCTCATAAGTAACTAGACAATGATTGTTAGGTCTCACAGCCATGACAAGTCAAGCAGATAAAGGATCTGGACGTGGTTGCATTCCGAACTTACTTAGTTCTTCATTGAAACTCAGTTTGAGGCACAAAGAGATGTCAATGCAAGGAGGCCATTGTTAAATATAAAAAAACAACACTGTGGTAGAGTCTTAAAATGAATGAATGCATTGACCAACAGCAACACCAAAAAGCCAGAGACTGGAGACAACTGAGGTGGATGATGACAGAGTTCTTCTTTGATAACCAAACAACAACTTATCAATGTCTCTCCAATACAAGAAAACTGAAAGAAGTGTGAGTGTCATTGTCATCATTTGTAATCAAGAGCATGAAAGAAAATATAGGGGGTTTACAACGAGGTGCCAACCTGCCTAGAGCAGGAAGGCTAGATTCGATTTTCCCAGATAGATGAAACCAAGCCTAACTTGTACCAGAATGATGGGAAGAGAAAATTTGCCAAAGGGCAGAAACAGCTTATGATCTAAAGCACACCACCACATCTTTCAAACAGGAGGTAGAGGTAGTGTTATGGATGCCAGTGGAACCGCATCACTGGTGTTTATTGATGATGTGACTTCTGAAAAATATTAGCAGGAATAATTATAACACAATCTCTGCTCAGATTCGGTCAAATGCTGCAAAACTGATCAAACAGCTCTTCGCAGTACAAATAGATAATGACCCAAAGCATACTGCAAAAGCAAACCAGGCGTTTCTTAAGGAAAAGAAATAGTATATTTTCAATGGTCACCTGATCTCAACACAACAAAGAAGGCTTTCTCAGATGAAACTGAACACAAAACAAGCAGCAACTGAAGGTGGCTGCAGTAAAGGCCTAACAGTGCATCTCAAGAGAAGAATCAACATTTGGAGATGGATTCTAGACTTCAGGCAGTCACTGACTGAAAAGAATTTCAATCCATGTATTAAAAACAATGCTCATATTTAAAATGATGGTAGTTTGTCCAGTTACTTTTGAGACTCTGAAAATGAGGAATGTGATTCCTAAACAGTAAATTAAATACTTTTGGTAAACCCCTTGAATTGGAGCCGAAAGTCACTTGACAAGACTGTATACGCAAGATGAACAATATCACCCAGTCACCACTCAAACCTGTCTGTCAGAATGAAGCTGGAG